>CAJNDV010014780.1:21194-35704 GCA_905221635.1 Symbiodinium sp. CCMP2456 | reverse complement strand
TATGTATGTATGCAGGTATGTAGGTATGTATGTATGTATGTATGTATGTATGTATGTATGTGCAGGGCTGGTCTTATGGGTCAAAAGGGGGTGTGGGTTGTCTCCGGGTTTGGGTTGCTCGGCTTGGCAAGGTTGAGGTGAAACCCTGCAGAGAGACCTTTGTTTCGATCGGTGCCGATAGGAAACCAGGCGCAATGTGCAGCCTGATATGGGGTTTGCTTCAGAGCAAGTCCCGGAGAGAGATGCAAGAGGGCATTTGGCCCGGTTTGCAGAAACCTGATTGCGAGACCAAAAAACTCCGGCCACAACAACGACAAATTCAACCAGCTGAAAGCCGAGAAGAGTTTTCTGATCTTGCAATCCGAACCCTACAACAAGCAGGATCCGCAAAAGACGATCTGCGCGTTTACCGCGCACGATCTGACACCTGAGTGGCGCGGAAACCCTCAGCAGCCATCCACCAGTAGAGCGCAGACGTGACTCTAAATCCGACAACTCCTGGCCCATCAGTATACCCTATATTGTAACCATCATATTGTGGCCTGAGGATATACTATACTACATTGTAGAAGAGTCTCGTCATCTCTTAGCTCTATTTCACATGTACTTCACACACCTGCACCTCGTCCTCAGTGTGCGCATGTCAGGGCACATCTGTTGTAGCCCGACTGGCGTCCGACAGCTGTGGTTTCACAGGTCTGAACATGAGCACGAACTTTTGGTCAAATTGACGGCAGTCTCTCTACCGTGCTGCTGCTGCGTACCTCCCTAGGCGTTTCTGCATCTTTTCGGCGCACTATTGCCCATCTGAGCGACTCAGAAACACAATGCCACTTTGACACGAGCAACCCATGTGACACCGGGCTTGGGCTACAAGCAGCGAAAGGCAGGGCCTATTGCTGAAATATGTGCCGATGGTACAAAACAAGCGATCGGAACGCAGCTAGGCCGATGCGAAGTATTATATAATGTAGAATATATACAACCTAACCTGAAATAAATGCTATATAGAATACGAAAAACCATTGAGGTAGTGGCATCTCGGCCTGGGGATGTTCACAACATGGAAGCAGGAGTGTGGGTAGAGGTGTTGTAGGACCCTCGGCCCCACCCCTGTGGGCCAGAGAATCTCAAGCAGTCGACATAGACATGGGTAGTTCTCTAAATTAGGGTCCCCTTTAAGGTCCCCAACATAGTACGGCACCCTTATAAAAAGGACCCCCCAAAAAAGGGACCCCAATTTAGAGAACTACCCACATGGCAGTTGCTTTAAGCTCGGGCGCAAATCTGGGTGGTAAACTCCTAAGAAAAAACAAGACCTACATACATGAAATATACATAGGTGTGCATATATGTGTATATATACATATATGCATATACATATGTATATGTACATGTGTATGTTATGTCTACCTATATCTGTAAATATGCATATATACATGCACATGCATGCGTCAATGTAGAAGGTAGGTTTTATATGCTTTTGCATTTGCGTGTAAATACATACGGTACATATATGCATACATTCATACATACAAACATACATACATACATCAATACATACATAGTTACATACACACATGCATGCACTAATACACGCATGAATACATGCATTCGCACATGCATGCATGCATACATGCATACCTACGTACGTGCATACATACATGCATACATACATACGTACATACACACATACATACATGCACAAATATGTTTGTATGCATGTTTACATACATAGTTACGTACATATCCGCACTTTCTCTTGTTCAAATGTACAGTACATACATGCGTTCATACATACATGCCTATGTGCATACACACATTTGTCTCGTTCGTACATGCAAACTTACATACATACATACATGCATACATACAAACGAACATACATACTTACATACATGTGGTTTCCACGTGTAGACTCGACAGGCATACATCGGCGGACATGCACGATACAGATAGAACCAGACGAGCGGACAGGACAAGCAACAAGCAAATGACGGAGAAGCAGACTGAGAGTGCTCATGTGGGCGCATTACAACAGAATGAGGACCAGCCAGTCTATGTTATGGCTTATAACTTACAACTGCCTACATGTCAGTCACTGTCACTATTCCGCGATCACAAAGCCATTGCGTGTACCTTGGGCGGCCCCTTATGAGACAGGAGCCTGAACACGTAGAAAAGGATGTTAGGACACCGTTTACTCTACTTATGGACTGACTACAACAGAAGACTATTACAAAGTATTCCGACGGGTATATTCGAGGCTTCCTTTTGCTCTGTGATACCAGCCCACTGGGTTGAGGCAAACTTCCGGCAGCCTCTCGCACTGCTTGGATACTCGTCTCTTTACCCTTCGCCTTCATGAGTAGAATAGGTCTTTGTTTGAGAGTGTATATATATATATATACTTCTATATGGGTATATCAGACTCTTCTCATTCTCAGAGTATATATATATATATGTGTAAGTATGCAGGTAAATGTCTGTTAAGGAATCCTGCGGAGTAAGGTCGGCCAGTTACACAGGCCCCCGAAATCTCGAAAGCGTAAGCCAAACCCAAAGGGTCTTAAGTACCTATTTTGATGGTTGTCAAAAATTATGGTCCCCTTTGGGGTCCTTATTATAATACGGCACCTATTATTTAGGGTATCCCCAAAAGGGACCCTAATTTTGACAACTACCCATATAGTAGAATGTAGGGTTTGGAGTTACTATCATGATTTAGGGAAGTATGCCCCATAACAGTACATAGGACCCTTTGGGAAACTTCTCCCCCTGCCATGGAGCACGGAACTTTGTCAGGCTCTTCTCGTTTTGCTTCGGATGAATAGGTTCGAGCGACGAGTACCAAGCAAAACCTGATTTCAGGATTACTGCCTGGATCGGTAGGGTTTAGGGCTTAGGGTTTTTTGGGGTTTAGGATCCCTTCTGCTGCAGGAGATGTTCAAAAAAGATTGAAGTCCTTCAAACATCCATGCACGTCGGGACTGATCAAAGACAGAGCTCTGCATGGGAATGAAGTTTCCTCCAATTTAGGTCCTGCTCACAGAGTCTCAATCCCGATTATGTTGCACCGCCCTGCTTTTTGCAGTCCCGCTAAGCAGCATGCGCACGTGGCCGCTCTGCGTAGGGTAGCACCCGCAGTTAAATGCCTTCTGTCACAGTCTTTCTCACGAGCACGACGAGGGACCTTATAGCCCAAGGCCTGTACTCTCCTAACAAACAGGTAGAACTCCACTCAAAACAGGCTCTAACCTTCTGTCCTGAAGTGTTGGAGTGCAGCAAAGCAGCTCGGGAGACCCTATGTCTCAAAGGTGGAGTCTTCGCTGTCAGTGGTCTCCTCATCAACCCTAAACCCTAAACCCTAAACCCTAAACCCTAAACCCCTAAAACCTAAACCCTAAACCCTAACTCAGTGGTCTCCTCATCTGAGCCCGGAATCTGCGCCGAGCGTGGATACCAAACACCTGGGCAGCGGCCGTTGGGTTTGAAGCTTCGGGCCCCTGAAGCCTCTGATAAGGTTTAGGGTTTAGGGTTTAGGGTTTAGGGTTTAAAGCTTAGGGTTTAGGGTTTAGGGTTTAGAGCTTAGGGTTCAGGGCTTAGGGTTTTGATCTCCTTGGTGCTGTGTCAGCATTGTGAGACCGCCTCGAACATGCCCTTTCTTGGCGTGAGCAAAGAATATTCAATATTCAGCCTCCTGCTCTTGAACGGTGAGTCACAGACACTCGGGTTTCGGCCTCCTACTTCGCAAGGAGCGGCCTTTGGCGAAGTTGACAAGTCGGTCGAGATCCGTAGGACCCTAAACCCTAAACCCTAGAACCCTAGAGCCCTAGAGCCCTAGACCCTAGACCCTAGAACCCTAGAGCCCTAGACCCTCTAAACCCTAAAACTCTAGAACCCTAGACCCTAGACCCTAAACCCTAAACCCTAGAACCCTAGAACCCTAAGAACCCTAGAGCCCTAGACCCTGAACCCTAAACCCTACACCTTTCGGTAAGGCTGGCCTTTGGCGCTTCTAGCCTGGCCTGGACGAGCCTAGGGTTTGGGGTTATAGGGGGCCTTAATAATTTTTAGAATAGGGTTTTTGGGGTATATTATAGGCTTTTGGGGTATATTATACCATAGTTATAGGGTTTTGGGGCATATTATTACTATAGTTAGAATACGGAACCCCAAAATAGTATAGGTAATTATTGGGGCCCCTACATTATCCCCAAGGCGTCTTATCACGAACAACGAATCTGGCAACTCAACTGCCGCTAGTCAGCCATCGCAAAACCGCAGTGGCTCGGAAGAGTCCAGGGCCACCTCACCTAGACCTAGCCCTTACAACGCTAACTGAGACCTAAATCGAGAGCAGGAATAACACCTGCAACCTGACCCTGGGGCCCAAGTTCCCAGCCACTTCCTCCGGTTATGGTTTAGGGTTTAGGGTTTAGGGTTTAGGGGTTTAGGCGCAGCATTGAAGACTACACCCTGAACCCGACACCCTAGGCCCTAAACCCTAAATCCCCAAGGATCCAGCGGCCTCTCAGCTCCACTTGCTTAGAAAGAAGTGGGCTCCTAAACCCTAACCTCCCCTTTCCTGCAATTCCAATACCTGCAGTCCCCTAGCCCGCAGATACCCGGGCTTCCAGAACGCTGCCCTAGCCAAGCCGCAGAGCGAAAAAATCAGCATCGTCACCGCGAAGCACAGGGCACCGGCAAGGGGGCTTGGAAAAAGCTGAACGCAAACCTCGGGCTGAGGGTTTAGGTTGGGTGGTTTAGGGTTTAGGGTTTAGGGTTTATGGTTTAGGGTTTAGGGTTTAGGGTTTAGGGTTTAGGTATAGGGGGTTTAGGGTAATTAGTTTGCCCTGATAGTCATTTTCCAGGGCTTCGGCTTCTTAAATAATTGTTGCTGGATTATGGAATTCGTGATGAGCAACCCACTTCTTGAGTAACTGGAGCCCTATATGGATTCATCATGGGTATGTGACGGTATGCATGCTGCAGTTCAGAGCTTTAGGCATCCCATTCCTGAACCCGAAAACCCGTAGGCTGCAGCCCAACACCATTACATTCCAAAGCCTGCAGTCCTCAAAACCCAGACCCCAAACCCTAAACCCGAAGCACCTTTTTGACAAGGGACTCTGCTGCTGCCCTTACCGCCCAGCTTGACCCTAAACCCCGAAACACCTAAACCTCGAATTCCGACTTGAAGCATGGGTTTAGGATAACTAGTGCTAGGATCCCTTGTACCTTACCTGAAGGGCATGAGGATAGTCATGTTCCAACTTTCTGGCTTCTACTATCCTGAATATCATTGAACATTCAGTACTGCAGTGCGAGAAGCCTGAAATTTGGAATCCGATAGAACTGAAGACGTCGAAGTGGGATTAGTAGGGTTTTCAGTGTTGTTAAGATATTCGGGTTGAGAATCATATCAAGAAGAGGCGTAGGGTTCAGGGTTTGGGGTGTGGGGGCTCAGGGCTGAAAGTTCAGGGTTTACGGTTTCGGACTACGGTCAGGGCTTCGCATGGAGGAGGAGGAGGAGCAGGAGGAGGAGGAGGAGGAGGAGAGCACTGTGCTACGAACTGGGAGAGGGGTCACGATAGAGCTCCTTAGCCCTTATGTTCATGCCGCCTCTGTCTGGGTGCTTCTGCTGTTGGAGGGCTTCATTATGCACTCTAAAATTCTATGACATGACCAATGCCATCTGCAGGCACAGGAGCATATTGGTAGGCCACAACTATCACGGACACCATCACTAGCAGGGAAGACCCACACACTGTGATGCCGATGTCGCGCCTGGACGGCTTCGGTGGCAAATCTCTACTGCACGATTCCCTAAGCTCTGAACCCTAATCCCTGAACTCTAAATCCTAAACCCTAAACCCTTATCCCGGAACACTTTTTGAACGAGGTCTCTCTGAATCCCGGAACACTAACTCCTAAACCCTGTTGCTTCTGCTTGCAAGCACCCTGAAACCTGAAGCAAAAGCCTGCCGCCTGCCACCTCAAGGCACTCCGAGAATAAATCTTGGGTTTCAGTCCGGGATGAAGTAACCAGGGGTTTAGGGTTTAGGTTTTAGGGCTTTAAGTATAGAAATATCGGTGAGATAAGCGCAAGCATACGAGTAGAAGTAGACATAGACCTGGAAATAGATGCAAAACAGGACAGGGCACAACATCAACGCATAGAGATGTATGAGAAACTGCCATCTGATACCATAGATGACGCTATATAAACACCGTACATCTTTGAACATGACCTTCCCACCGACCTTCAAGAAACAGTCCCTACATCCTACACACCGTGAATTCCTGAAGCGGGTTCAGGGTTGAAGACTTAGGGCTCAGGGTTGCGAGTTCAGTTTTCCTCGCCCAGAAACGTTGAAGTTCTGAATCGCGAACATCCTTTTACTTAAGGGCCGAGTACCCTAGCCCAAAAAAGGTTAACCTTTTCAATTATGGTAGGATAATATAAAACCCAATGGTTAAAGGTTACCTACTCAGCCACTAAGTCTATGAGCGGCTAAACCCTAAACCCTAAACCCTAAACCGTCTTTCTGTCGACTGCCCAGGCAGACTTTCTAGAGATCAAAGGGGTGTGGGGCTTAGGCCTGAAAGGCTGAAAGTTTAGGAGTTTAGGGTTTAGGGTTTAGGGGCTTAGGGTTTAGGGGTTTAGGGTTTAGGGGTTAGGACTGAAAGGCTGAAAGTTTAGGAGTTTAAGGTCGGGGATTTAGCACAGGCAGATATGTCGCATGGTGGACCGTGCGGTGCGACACCAGCAAAAAATGTAGGGGCTTAAATACATTCCACTACTATTTTTGGGGCTCATTCTTGTACTTATAGGGCCCAAAACCCTATTCTAATTACATTGTATAATTATCAAGGCCCCTGTGTTATCCAAGGACCTGGGTGATGTTGAATACGGGCAGCTGCTCTGGTGCCACCACTTGTGTGTAGCGTGTATGCGTGCCTGCGCATCCATGCAATGTCTTTTGCCATCATCGGGCAAAGATGCCCAGGTCGGCCGGACCAAACGCCAACCCTAAACCCTTTCTCAGCACGGACTAAACCCTAAACCCCAAACCGTGTTCGAAAAGTGTCGGCTCCAGCGACTTGTTCGTTGGAGACTACATTTGCATTTCCCCAGGGCTCCGGTTACCGAGATTATGGGCTATTGGGGTATATAATATATGGTAGTAACATATACTATTTAGGTAACCGGAGCTCTAAATTTGTTTACTGTCATGGTCGGCACGCGGAGCCCTCAATCAAGGACGGAAGTCCCCCAAGTCTTCGTCATGCGAGCAGGCGTTCGATGGTGCGTGGCATCTCACACAGTCACAGAGCCTTCAACCACAAATGCAGGGCCCTAAACCCTAAACCCTAAGCCCTAAACCTTCAACCCTCAACCCCAAACCCCTAACCCCTAACCCCAAATCCTCCAAGATCCTATGCTTTCCTCAAAATCCCAAACCCAAAGCCCTCCAACCAGAACCCTTTTTCGGAGGGGAAGACCAGCACCCTAAGCCCTAAACGCAAACCCTGGGTTTAGGGTTTAGGGTTTAGGGGTTTAGGGTTTAGGGTTTAGGGTTTCGGAGGTCGAAGATCCCGAAAGATCGGGTCGAAGACCATCCCAGAGAGCCCCGACACCCATTAATCAAGGAGGAAACCTCAGTTTACAGAGTGATAGGGTTGCAGGATAAAATATATCAAACAGTCGGGCTCTGATTACTATGATGTGGGATATGTTCGTTACTGACAGGGCATTGAATAATATGTTTTAGGACGTACTCTTTCGTTCAGCGGTACATGGCTCTCTGGGATCAACCCTTGCAAGCTTCGATTTAGGGACCAAGAACTCGTGTTTACGGGTTTGGGGTTTAGGCTTTCCTTGGCCTTAAGTTGCCCTAATAAACCCTGAACCCTAAACTTAAACCCTAAACTTAAAATCTGAACCCTAACTGGGTGGTGGAGGGTCTATGGTTACGGAAGTTAGAGCTCTATACGCTGATGAAACCCTCACAACTGACCCCGTTCAATGCTTCTTTCGAAGGCTCTGAACCCTGTAACTGTAAGCCTCTCACTAGTCACTAGGGTTTAAGGGTTTAGTGGCTTAGTGGTCTAGGCTTCGGGGCTATTGGTTCGGGGATCCTTCTTCAGGGGCTAGGTTGGGTTCGCGAAACCTTTGCACAACTCAAACCTGATCTTCACCTACATGCCCTAAGCCTGCACGATTTTGCAACTGGGCTCGCACGAACGCCAGCAATAGAGATCCTAAACCAAAACCCTTAAACCATCCTAACACTGCAATAAGATCAACCATATAAAGCCAAGCAGCAAACTATCAAAATCAGACGGTTTAGGGTGTAGGGTCCTTTTCTGCCTAGGCAGCAAACTCTCAAAATCAGACGGTTTAGGGTTTAGGGTCCCTAAACTTTGCGACATTCCCCTAAACTCTAAACCCTAAAGCCCAAACCCTAAACCCAGATCTCAGGCAATAGCCATGACAGCAGGTTTCCGGTCCGAAGCAATCCACCGGTGACCATCGCTGGCAAAATGAACCTGGGGGTTTAGGGGTTTAGGGTTTGGGGGTTTAGGGTTTAGGGTTTAGGGGTTTAGGGTTACGGGGTTTAGGGATTTAGGGTTTTAGGGTTTAGGGTTTAGGGGTGTAGGGGTTAGGGGTTTAGGGTTTAGGGTTTAGACGCCTTATTTCGGGAATATCGCTTGAAAAATCGGGCCTTGAAAGTGAGATTTCAAGAAGCATTCCTTATTTCATTGAGGAGCGCGGAGCTCTCTAAAGAGATGACACCGTTGACACGTACTCAGCTCTTCTCAATGAAGTTACATATAGAGTTACCTACCCATGAACCCCAAAGCATATGTGTACATATGTACATATACAGAGAGAGAGAGAGAGAAAGAGATAGATAGAGAGAGAGAGAGAGAGACTAATGGGAATCGCACTGGTCATTGCCGTAAACCCTACACCATACACGCATGTCTGTCTATCTATGTATCTACCTCTACCTACCTATCTGTCTATCTAGTAGTAACCAAACCGCTAAAGTAGTAACATGTGTTTATACATGCGTGTGTGTATGTGTATACATACGAAGATACATATAGAACCTAGCAGTGCTAAACCATGAACTGGTAAACTAAAATGAGCAAAATGTTTGAGTTATTCTCGGCCCAGGCGCAAGGTAGGACCCGCAGCCAACCACCAAGACAATCCGATGATGCCCACGATCGAAGCCCAGTAGTCTGGGGTTTAAGCAGTTTAGGATGATACAGGGGCTTCACCTTAAGCCCTACTGTAGAAGCCCAGTTGCCGACAGATTCGGCTACTTGGCAATGGGGACTACAGGATCTACATGGGGCTCAAGGAACACTGACTCACGGCATAAGCAGTTGGACTTCTAGCACTAAGTGCAAGCTTGGGAGTAAAGCTTTAAGGCTTAAGGTTTGGGCTGATTCTGGGAGCGAAGCCTGCATTGAAAGGTCTGAGACTGTTTTTGCCAGAGTTGAAACCTAAAGGTGCCAACGGCAAATTTATACTCAGACAAGGCGATGTTCAATCTCGGTGGCGTGTTGAGGTTTCCAAGAGTCATTCCCCCTTATAGCTCCCCTAAAGGCTACGCTTCCCAGAACTAGCTGCCTCAGAGGTTGTCGAGTTCAGAATGCGAGTTCCCAAGCATCAAGCCCCCGATCCTGCGGGGAATTTGAGGGACTGGGGATGCAATCACCTAAATAGGGTCCCAACAAAGCACATAAGCAAACATTGGGATAGGGATATTCCATACAAATCCCCTTATAATCAAGGCCAATAAGGTAGGGATATCCTTATAAAATGCTTATGCTAGGTGAGGTTCTGAGCAGTGCACATAACAAAGAGCTGTACCTCCAGCTCCTCCCTTTGCATTCATGCTGCAATCTTTATTGCCACCGCAAATCCCCTGGAACCAACCAGGGGCCCGCAAGCACTCATGTAGAGGTCGGAATACTCAGAAGCACAATCCCCTTATGGTCCCAAGGTAAAGTTGCGGTATAGCCCCCAAACCCGATTCTAGGGTTTCAGGTCCCTGCTATCGGAAGCCAGCTCTATCCATGGTCCCAGCCGCAGTCGCCAGACCTGAGCCGTCCTGCGGTCAGGTCGAAATGGCCTCAGCTCTCTTAGCTTAGGCTTTACTTCCAAACCTTGAAAAGCAGCCTATCGCAGTGAGTATGGGTTAAGCCTGCGTTTCATGGGGTCACTGTAGTACTATAGAGGTGTGTATTGAAGAAACAGGCTTTTGAGCTTAAGCGGTGTGGAGTTCGTTGTTGGGTTGCCTCTTAAGGGCCCTCAGGGACATGGGAGACAAAGGATTCAGGTTGAGGGCTTTAGGGCTTTAGGGTTAGGGTTTTAGGGTTTAGGGTTTAGAGTTTAGGGTTTAGGGTAGTTTAGGGCTGGTACAAGGCCCATACTTTCTAAACCCTGAACCCTAAACCCGAAAATCAGAATCAGGCTTTACTCGACCCTCCTCTTTGCCTCCCTAAGGGTCCTTCTTACTACAGAGGTCTACATAATTACCTATGCTATGTAGGGGTTCCTTATGATACTGATAGTACAATATACCCCAAAACCCTATTCCAATCTTTTAAGGCCCCTGTATCTATTACCGCCTGGAAAGGCTGCCGGCTGCTTGGAACTTTCTTCATGCTCTCTCCGGTTTTCTGGGAGAGTTAGCATTTCAAACTTAGGGCGTCGGGCTTTAGGGATCAGTATGGGGCCTTACAGTTTAGGGTTTAGGGTTTACAGTCATAGTCCGGTTACGTTTCCGGATAAATAGCAAAAGCCTTTTTAAACATATAGGAACTATATGAGGATACTGTCTGCAAACATATAGGCCCCTGCCTTCACTGTGTTGTGGAGGTCGTGAGGGACTTCTGAGGCTTTCGGGCACCATAAATTTCGGATTTGAAAGTTTCTGGGTATGGGCTTGATTTCGGATTTAGGGTTTCTGGATTCAGGGTCTACCCGGGCGACGGCTTCGCTGGTTAACCCTAGGTCTCTAGTTACCTGAATAGCGGCCTGCTGGCGTATATAAATATGTGGGGGTTTCCGAAAATAGGGGACCCTCATATAGTACCCTAACTAGTAGGGTCCTTATTGTAAGGACCGTTTTCGGAAACCCCCATATGGTTCCGTAGACCACTATTTAGGAAACTGGAGCAATAGGGTAAGCCCCCAACAATCCAGCAAGATGGAGGTTTTAGGGTTTAGGGTTTAAGGGGATCAAAACCCGTGTGGCCTTTTGTCGGAGTTTTCGAGTTTCAGGGTTTATGGCCTTCGGGTTTTCCTGGTTTGGTTTTTGGGTTTATGGACTTGGGTGGCTTCAAGATGTCAGGTATTTAGGGCTTTCGACTCTCACACTCGCACAAAGCGGCTTTAGGGTTTAGCATTCGGGTTAGCCAGGCCCTTATACCTTATAATAAGCCTACGGGCCTAAGCAGCCTTGCGTAGTTGATTCGGAGGCCTCAAGAGCACTGAAACAGAACTTGTTGAGCAGATCTTCCCAGAGGAGTTTAGGTTTCAATAGTTTAGGGTCTGGGGTTTCGGGATGACACGTAAATTTGAATCCCAAAGAGTTCCTCCCTTGGGGCAACTTCCCTCTAAGCAGCGAAGCTGTGCGGGTAGAACTTCAAAAATCGATAGAAAGGCCCAAAAACATAACCCGAATAAAGAGCTAGCATGGGGCAGGCAAAGGGTTACTTTAAGGGATCCTTGAAGGCTTTAATTGAAGGGTGGTCTGGGTTGTTTCGAAAGTTTTTTGCTGGGGAAGTTGAGGATGGGGGATCGACTCCCAGAATCAGCTCCAGCGCCCCCCAAACCGAAAGTAACGTAGTCCAAACTGAGGGTTTAGGGTTTAGGGTTTAGGGTTTAGGGTTTAGGGAGTCCAAACCACTCGAAGACCAGTTGCTTAGACAGCGGCGTGCTCACTGACTTTAGAACTAACACTTCTCGCACCCGTACCCGAGCAAATAAGATTTAGAGGGTGCGGCAACTCACGACTCTTGAACCTCGGCTTCTATTGAGCACACGCCCGAAACATTAGTAGAGAAAGCGCAGGGGCTCAAAGGCAGTCAAAGAACCCCTACCCGCGACTAAACATTACTTTCTAGAAACCTTATGAGCCTTAAGCCCCAAGCCTAGCTCTGTGGATCGGGTTTTCTCGTTTAGACATACCGGCTTGCGCTTCGATTGCAGGGCACTTTCGTAAAAGCCGGGGCTTTTATACTCCTCTGAGAGGCCCCATACGATCGGCGCCGCAGCCAGAATCAGCCACCTGTACCTCGAGACTTGAGTGTGGTCTGTAGTTTTACTTCTGGCCCGGGCCGGAAATCGCAGGGTATCGCTGTCGTAATCTTGGGCCGAATGTGGCAGACTTTGAAGGATAGATTGAGATTGGTGGGACAAAATTATCATCGAACTCATCGCAACATCAGCAGCAGCTACTGCAGCTGCATCCGCAGGAGCGGCGGCAGCTGGAGGGGGCATCAGAATCATCGTCATCGTCGTCATCGTCGTCATCATCATCATCATCATCACCATCATCATCATCATGGGCATCGGCATCAGCATCATCTTCATCATCACCACCATCATCATCATCGTAATGGCATGCTGACGAACAGAAACAAGAAATCGTTCTGACGCCCTCGCGGCCCCAGCTGCAATATAGCTCTAGTCAAGGCACGTAAATGGAAGCGCTCCAAGCCGCCGGGACAGTGCGGCAAAAACGATGCTCTGAACCTCGGGTTTCACGCGCTTTTCAGGAGCGCAGACACCACCAGAGTCGGATATATGGGCTACGGGTACGTCTGGAATCTGTAAGCCTGTAAGCGACAAATTTCTTGTCTGAAGCCGTCAAAGGTATTGCTATTGTAGCATTCCGGGGCAGGAACCTGGCATAGGACTGGGGATTTCGCTAGTGTTTCTATCATTCGCTGCTTTGTCGGCTTCCCTGAACCCTAGGCCGCACCAATCCCGGGATTTCCGCAACCCCGCTTGAAGACAAGAGCCCAACATCATCAGAAAGACTATTGGGACGTGAGTCCAGGAAACCCTTTTGAATTTCAGAGTCTAAGCCCTAAACCCTGAACCCTAAACCCAAAACCCTAAACCCAAAACCCAAAACCCTAAACCCAAAACCCAAAACCCTAAACCCTGAAACCCCTGCATCCAAGGCCAAGGTCTTTTTGAGAGTCTGCGCACCCGAAGTGAAGCCCTATTTTAGGGTTTAGGGTTTAGGGTTTAGGCCTGAGAAGCCTATATCCCCAAACATAGTCTGACACCCTAAACTCAAGCCAAACCCCCTGTCAGAGTCCGAAGAAACCCTAAGCCCTAAACCTTAAAACAGCTACTCGACGGTCAATTGGCTTAGTCGCTGAGTTCACAGGCCCAATAAGTGTACACTTTCAGGTTTATAAAGGGCAATATTATCCCAAAAAATAACTCAGTTGGCAATATGGTCCCCAGAAGTGTATAGTGTCCCAACTCAGTTGCTAAGTTGGGAGAAGACGGTGGCGAGAAGCAGTTGCCTCAAAAGAAGCCACGGATCCGAACCAGGTGCGGATGCAGTCCTGGTTCAGGGTTTAGGGGTTTAGGGGTTTAAGGTTTTCTAAAGGTTAATAAATCCTAAACCCTGCAAAAGATACGGATGTCTAGTTTGGGTCGAGGGTTCTAGGGCTGCAGGATGTCAGGGCTTCAGGGATTTCGCGACTTAGACGTTTTGAGGGCTTAAGGGTTCAGGCCTCTGGGGTTTTAGGTCGGGGCTTTGGGGTCTGCGGGTCAAGGCTTTAACCCTTAGGGTCCATGTGCCCAAAGAGTGTATACTTTGGACCCCAAACTATCTCTATATGGGGACTACCTTAATGCCAAAGTCTACTGTTTGGGTACTTGGACCCATTAGGGTATAAGGTCTATGACTTAGAGTTTTCGGGTTGGCAAAGGGCTCCCAGTATAGTTCCTTCTCTGGGAGGTTTGTTAGCCAAGAAAGAGAACTACTTAGGATTCTGGAGGTCAGCTTCAACACCTTCTCCCGAACCCCGGAAAAGGGCAGCGCAGTCCAGCACAACTCTGCGGTCACATAGCCGGGCCTCGCAGTGTCTGGGATTTGATGAACCCTTCGAGTACCCCTTTCAGCATGGGCTTGGGTTGTGTGACAGCGAACACACCTCAACAGCAGGGCCTTCTCGTTTAATGAGGGATGCAACCGGAGGAGTGACAGAAACATAAGCACGAAGCAACTAGCGACAGACTTCTGAACTATAAATTGCTGAGCTACAAGGCTGATATGGGATGACGCAAACACAGTAGAGTTTCTGGAACTGTTCATCAGAAGCTCGCAAAGCCACCCTAAACCCGAAACCCCTTAACCCTAAAACCCTAAACCCTAAAACCCTAAAGCCCTAAAGCCCTAAAGCCCTAAACCCTAAAGCCCTAAGCCCTAAACCCTAAAGCTTAAAGCCCTAAA
>CAJNDV010014780.1:7632-21094 GCA_905221635.1 Symbiodinium sp. CCMP2456 | reverse complement strand
ACAACAACAGCAACAGCAACAGCAACAGCAGCAACAACAACAACAACAACAATAAGAACAATAACAACAACAACAACAACAACAACAACAACAACAACAACAACAACAACAACAACAACAACAATAAGAACAAGAACAACAACAACAACAACAACAACAACAACAGCAGCAGCAACAACAACAAGAACAATAACAACAACAACAACAACAACAACAACAACAACAACAACAACAACAACAACAACAACAACAACAAAACAATAATAGCACCACCACCACCACCAACACCACCACCACCACCACCACCACCACCACCACCACCACCACCACCACCACCACTACCACCACCACCACCAACAACAACAACAACAACACCAACACCACTAACACCACCAAAACCACCAACACCAAAACCACCAACACCACGACCAGCACGACGAACAGCAACGGCAACGGCAACGGCAACAGCAACAGCAACAGCAGCAGCAGCAGCAACAGCAAGACCAATACCAACTTCAACAGCAATACCAACACCAACACCTCCAGCACCACCACCACCACCGCCACCAGCACCAACAACAACAAGAACAAGCTTAAGAAACACCGCCGTCACGTAAAGATTGCATTCAGGGTATGTGCTGCGGTAAAGTATCATTGTACTGAGTTTGAGGTGATTGGAAAAAGGCGACATTCACTCTGCAGCATTAGATTTCATCGCTTAAAACCTTATGGGCTCTACAAGCCCGAACCCTAATTCGCAAACTTGAACTAGCTTAACCCTCAGCCTACTATCAATCCGGGAGCCTAAACAACGCTCCCAACCAAACCGCCAACCCTTCATGCTTCACCCGAACCTTGGAAACGCCTTCAAGTCCTAAACCCGATGAAAGCTCTTAGTGCCAGTTAAGCCCTCATTTCGCAGCTTTTGCAGGAGTTTTCCGAACAAACCTTGGGTCGTGATGACGAATGCCTTTCTCGTGGCGATTGTGCCGCCAACGCACTGCAGCTGAAAGGCCTGGCATCAATGTTTAGGATTTAGGGTTTAGGGTATCAAGGTTCGTTCTCAAAGTTTTCATGTGTTTGAGGTGGAATAGTATAGAGCACTGAACAATTTGTTTGACCGCGTCAAGATACCCCAATACTCTATTCCGAATGAGTCCTCATTGTGTCGGATTAGTTTTCGGGTTGGGTTCGTGCTCAAGATTGGGGCTTTACAGTTGTGAACAAAGTTTATCGGCTAGCACCCTAAACCCCAAACCATAAGCCCTGAAAGTTTGTGTCCGGAATTGTTGTTGCTGTTGTGCTATCGGGTCTCTCTCCTCCTTCATGCCGTAAAAGCGTTGTTTTAGGGTTTAGGGTTTAGAACCCTCAACCCTAAACCCGTAGGATGTAGCGCCAAAGTACCGAGCCCCGTTAGGAACCCTCCACAGAAGCCCTCATTTACCCCCTTCAAGGAATCGCTTGAAAGAAACCTTGAAGGAACCCCTCAAGGAGCCCTCAGGGTTTTCTTAAGCTACTTAAGGAACCCTAACCCTAAGGGTCCATGTACCCAAATAGGTATACTTTGGCGTTAAAGTAGTCCCTGTATAAGTACTTTGGGGCCAATGTACATACTATGTGGGTACATGGACCCTTAGGGTAAATGGTTTAGGGTTTAGGGTTTTAAACCCAAAGCCCTAAACCCCCCGTCTGAAACGAACCCTGAAATCTGCAAGTTGATCTGAAAGGTTGTCCCTGTGCGAGATCCACAGGGTGGTGGTGAGCACGGCAGACCCGGGTAGGGAAATCTGCTACACCCTAAACCTTGTTTAGGGTTTAGGGTTTGCATTTGGGAATTTAGGCTTTAGGCTTTACGGTTTGAATTTGGGGAGTAAAGAGGGCACGTTATCTCAGAAGTTGCCCATCCTGAACTTCCTCAGGTCATACAAGCTTCTCTGTGCCTGGCAATCCATCCGCATCGTCAGGTTTCACACACGGTGATTCTGCATTGGACTGCAACAGCTGTTGGAGCACTATTTACAATCCTGATCTGTTTGCAACATTGCAGCGGGCCCAAGAGCGTGGAGGACAAAGCTGCCAAACTCTTGCACGACGAAGAGGTTGCTTCCTCGCGATGTTTGAACTTTTCTCACTGGTTGGATCGCTTGTCGAACGGGGTCACGAACCCAAACAGCTCGGCGCTTGGATCGCATACGTTTGCGCAGAGAGCCCTAAACCCCAAACCTTAAACCCTATACTCCCGAATCCTTCTAGACACCCTCATCCTTAAACCCTAACCTCCATAAACTCTCTAAACCCCTAAACCCTAAACCTTAGACCCGAAACTCCCTACACCCTCTAAACCCTGAACCCTAAAGCCCCTAAACTCTTCATCCCCTTAAGAACCCAAAACCCATTGTTTTGTAGGTCTTATTATAAACCCTAATATGGGATTTATAGGGACCCTACAAAAAAGTAGGTTTTGGGTTCTTAAGCTAGGGGGAAACCTGCAGGAGCAGCAGTGGCGGCTGGTGCTGAAGAGGACTCCGAAGTCGAGGGAGGCCAGGCGTTCAGCGCTCCTTAGGGCTTAGGGATTAGGGTTTAGGATTTAGGGTTTAGGGTTTAGGGTCTAGTGTTTAGGGTTTAGGGTTTAGGGTTTAGTGTTTAGTGTTTATGCTTTAGGGTTTAGGGTTTAGGGGGTAGTGTTAGGGAGACCCCTTCAACTGGGCCCTTCTTAACCTGACTTCTGGCTCTCTGAGACGAGACCTTATTGAGAGGGTCGATATCCCCAAGTTAAAGGAAACTACAGGTGGGGAGTTAAGAGTATATAGGGCTTCTATAAGGCTTCCATGAGGTATATAGACCTTCTATAAGGCTCCTATAACGGCCTGAAAATGTCCTAGATCAATGGTCCCGGTAATCCTACGTAACTCCTAGGTTCAGGGCTCCTCTGGCTTCAAGGGGTACCCATAGGCCCCATAGCAGTTCCTTTGTGGTTTGTTATTTAGAATCCTATCACGTAATCTCAAAAAGGAACCACTATGGGGCCTGTGGGTAGTAGTATTAGGAAGAACCCTAAACCCTAAACCCTAAACCCTAAACACTAAACCCTAAACCCTAAACCGGAGAATCCTACACCCTACACCGTGAACCGCTTATGACAACAGGGCAGCTCCAGGTTGGCGCTCTGGGTTTCCCTGGGCTTGGCCTGTAAAGGGGTCGTATAAGGGATCTATAGCGTTTAGGGCTTAGGGTTTAGGGTTTAGGCTTCCTTTAAAGGGTTCCTAGAACGGATCTATAGGGTTTAGGGTTTAGGGTTCCTTTAAAGGGCTCCTAGAACGGATCTATGGGGTTTAGGGTTTATGGTTTGGGGTATCGCGGTATATGTCAAGGGGTCCTTCTTCTTAACATAGGGTTTAGGGTTTAGAGTTTGGCGTTAAGGTCTAAACCTAGGCATCTGACGATCATTTACTCTCCCAAATACTAGCCGACCCATCTACGATCCGAAACCCAAGTACCTAAGAGTCAGATTACCTATAACCCTAAACCCTAAACCCCTAAACCCTAAATCCTAAACCCTAAACCTATAGTGGCCCTCAGGGGTCATAGTAGCCAGTCGCGACCAACAGGGGGATCTTTATTCACATCAGGATACCAGGCGACACCCCAACCCAAAGGGTCCATGTAGCCAAGCAGTGATATACTTTGGCCTTAAAGTTGTCCCTATATAGGTACTTTAGAGGCAACGTATATACTATTTGGGTACATGGACCCTTAGGGTAAACCGAAACTTCAACCGAAAATAAAAGCAACACCAGCAAGAACACGCAAACCCCAAACTCTAAGCACCCAAAGCCCGATTCTTCTCCAACCAAACCCTAGCCCGTAGACGCTCTAAAACCTTCCTTTTCAGGGCTCCTTATTATGATTTCCTTATATAGGGCCTTAAAGCAGGTAGGTTCTTAGATTCTTTGGGTCCAGGTAGCCCTTAGACCCTCACCCCTGACCCTAAACCCTAAACCCCTAAACCCTAAACCCTAAACTTTAAACCCTAAACCCTAAACCCTAAACCCTAAACCCTAAACCCTAAATCCTAAGCCCTTCTGACCCCCCTTTAGAGGGCCAGATCCAGGTGACGCTGTGTATTCCGGGAGCGACGAAGACTCGGACTTGGATGCCAGTGGCTGGGACAGTGTTTTTAATGTTGTTATATCTTGGAACGAGCTTGAAATAAAGAAGACAACCATAGAATGAGTTTAGAGCTAAACCCTAAATGGAATAAGTTTGGGTGGTTTGGCCGTCTCAGACGGCGTGGGGTGGGAGAAAGAAAAGAAGGAGCCCTCCACAGCCGGGCTCCAGCAGCGAAAACTACGATACACTCGAAACTACAGTGTAGCTAGATACTTCCGCTTATGCCCCACTCTACGGCAAACCCTAAACCCTAAACCCTAAACCCTAAACCCTAAACACACACACACACACACACACACACACACACGCACACACACACACACACACGCACACCCGCCCTAAACCGCCCAAGAGCCCCGCGAGCCGGCACCCCCAAAGGGAACTCCATCCTGCGAGGCTCCTTGTGCCGGAGGTCTGTGACGTAGTTTTGATGATGATTATATATATATATATATATACCCTAAGGGTCCATGTACCCAAATAGTAGAACACTGGCCTTAATGTAGTCCCTATATATGTACTTTGGGGCCAATGTTCTACTATTTGGGTACATGGACCCTTAGGGATATATACCTGGGGATCCAAAACCCTACCATTTTAAGGGTTCTACCCGGGTCATAACCTACTATTTTGTAGGGTTTGGGGTCACAGGTATATATCCTAGGCTAGGTTAGGGTTTATATAGGGTTTAGGGTTCTCCAGTAGCACCCTTTTGCCCTTTGTATTTGGGAGTCTCCTTGTTAAGGGTACCCTTATTAGTAAATGGCTACTGGGGAACCTAGAATTTTAAACAGGGTTCTTGTTAAGGGATTTGTTTCGGTTTTAGGGTTTGGGGTTGGGGTTCGTGTTAAGGGACTTAATTTTAAGTCACCATAAGGATCTATACTGTTGATGATACGAATCCCGCATTACCTTAAGGACCCTAAACTACGGTATATTCCTTATTTATTATGGGTAATGCAGGATTTGCATCATCAACCATAGGACCTAAGAGTTTTACCATGTGCAGGACCTTAGGGTGGAGGGTTCGGGATTTAAGAGTTTACCCCAAGGGGCCATGTGCCCGAATAGTATATAGTTTGGCCTTTAAGTACCTAAATAGGGACTACTGTGGGGGCACAGTATATACTAGCTCGGTACATGGACTCTTGGGCTTATAGGGCTTAGCAGTTACCTAAACCCTAAAACCTACACCCTAAGCTGCTGCGAGGATCGAGAATGTTTGCCTGGAAGTCGTGCGCAGACCATGTCCCCGAGGCAGTGTAGCAAGCCCAGAAACAAACACCGTACAATAAGGGTCCATGTACCCACATTAGTATATACCTTGGCCTTAATGTAGTCCCAATTTGCGTACTTTAGGGCCAATGTATATACCTTTTGGGTACATGGGCCCTCAGGGTTAACTCTCGGCTAAACCAGAAAACCTCTAAGCCTAAGATCCTAAGGCCTTAAACGCCCTAATCCCGAAACCCTAAACCCTAAAGCTTAAAGCCCTAAACCCTAAACTGGGAACAGGCCGCTCGCTCGACGGTTCAGATGCTGCTCCTGCTGGGAAGAGTTCGCAGGCAAGGAAACACATCATACCACAGCGTGGTGCCTTGAAGCCCTTTTGGGGTTTAGGATTTAGGGTTCCCTTCTTCTTCAGTGGAAGAAGAAGAAGAAGGGAACCCTAAACCCTAAACCCCAAAAGGGCTTCAAAGGTTTAGGGTTCCCTCTCTCTCTCTCTTTCTTCTATCTCTTGTTCTTTCACCCTCTCGCTCTCTCTCTCTCTGACACTCTCGGAGCCCAGCCTGTTGTCGGCCCAATACCTCAGAAACCCTAAACTAAACCCGAAACCCCAAGCCGCCCAAGCCCAAAACCCACACCGAGAGCCCCGAACTCCACCTGTAGCCCCAAGTCGCACAGATTTCTACCAGGTTATAGCCAGTTATATACCCACCCTAAACCCTAAACCCGAAACCCTAAACCCATAGCCACGCCTGGTCATTGTCATGACCGAGACTGCAGCAAAGGCATTTCGCCTCCTTCGGGGCTGCAAAGGGTGGCAATCGACTCGCTTTCGAGGTTCAGGTCTTCGGGATATGCACTTTAGGGTTTAGGGTTAGGGTTTAGGGTTTAGGGTTCAGGGTTTAGGGTTTAGGGTTACAGCCATTCATACCTTAAGGACGAAAAGAGCCCTAATGCCTAAAAGGGTTGAGGGTTCATATACCATATAGGGATTCATAGTATAAGGGAATAGGGCCCCTACTTTTACGGTTCTTTTCGCCCTTAAGGTAACCTCTCTTTTTTGAGGAGTTATGTAAAGAAATCAGAAGAAGGAACCCCACAAAGGTAGGCTGTTGAGGAAGGGATTGAGGGTCCGCGCGCAGAAGGGTTCGCTTCGCTTCTCCAAAGACTTCGGGAGAGCCTTGAAGGTATGTGTTTTCAGGGTTTAAGAGTTGTTTAGGGTTTAGGGTTTAGGGTTTGGGGTTTGGGGTTTAGACTTTAGGGTTCAGGGAGTTTATCTAAGGTAGAACTTATGGGCGCCCAGTATGGGCCCTTAACCCTGGGACCCTAATATACCTACTATATACCCTTAAGGGACCCTCGAATCCCCTAAGGGCCCATGTTAGGGGCCCATGGGTTCAACCTTAGAGTTTAGCATACATCCTCAGATTGTCAGCGGCTGTTGCCGCGCCTTGCACCCTGGGCCCCAACACCCTGTAGTTACCCGACCGTCCGAGAAAAAAAGCGCAGTTATCGATAACATGGGGGTATTTCTCTAAATTAGGGCCCCTTTTTTTTCTACCCATGGATTACTCAACGCGTGGTTGTAGCATGAAGGGACGATCACCTGCCGCACATCTTGGCAACTGAGATGCTCAGGAAATAGATCGTTCTTGAAACTAGTGTCCCCTAAACCCTGAACCCCAAACCCTAAACCCATTTTCGGGCCCTTTTAGAACGGTGCCGTCCCGGGGACCTAAAGTTGGGACCCTAATCCCCTATAGTACCCTTGCAGAAACCTTATAGTAACCCTTACGGATCCCTTTAAGGAACCCGAATCTTAGTACCCTTATAGAAACCGTATAGTAACCCTGATAGATCCCTTTTAGGAACCCGAACTTTAGTACCCTTATAGAAACCTTATAGTAACCCTTATAGATGGGGGTTTCCGAAAATAGGGGACCCTAATCTAGTACCCCAAAGAGTAGGTCCTTATTTTACGGACCCCAAAATATGGTACCCCTAATTTTCGGAAACTCCCAGATCTCTCTAAGAAGCCAGATCTCTTTAAGAAGCCCTAAGAAGGGACCGACCCCATACAAACGTGAGAAGAACCGACTGGGCCAGCCGTAGGCCTCTGTACGGAAACTGTGCAGCTGGTCCTGGAAAGGCGAAGACGTGTCCAGAGGACTCCACTGGTGGTGTAGGTCCAGGGTCAGGGGTTTAGGGTTCAGGGTTTGAGGGTTTGGATTTTTTTTTAGGGTTTTAGGGTCAGGGGTTTAGGGTTCAGGGTTTTAGGGTTTATTTTGTTTAAAGGTTTTAGGGTCAGGGGTTTAGGGTTTTAGGGTTTAGGGTTTTAAGGCCAGGGTTTTTTGGTTTAGGGTTTAGAGTTTAGGGCTTAGGGGTCGAGGTTAGGTTGGTAGGATGGGCTTTTAAGGTTTTGGGGTTCTCTCTCTAGGGTTTAGGGTCCTTTTTACACCTGGACTACGCATATGCCAGGAACCGAGGCACGGGTTTAGGGTCCTAAACCCTAAACCCTAAACCCTAAACCCTTAAGCCTAACGCTACACACCCACATCCAGGACACATGCGAGATCAGCTCTGTACTCTCCAGGTGAAGAGCTGTGGCCAGTTCCATCAAGGATATACGGTTTAGGGTTTAGGGTTTAGGGTTTAAGGTTTAAATAGGGGAGCCTGATATAGTATCCTAAATAGTAGGATCCTTATTGTAAGGACCCCAAAGCAGGGTACCCTAATTTTCGGAAACTCCATTATCTGGCCTCTGAAACCTATTTGGGGTTTATGACTTCTTGGCCCTTGGCTTACCACCGGCCTCGGAGTGTAGGGCTCAGGAATCATACTTTGGGGAGCACGGGGTTTCGCATCCAAGAAATCCTGTATAACTTTCTTTCTGACCCCCCAAGGCGTATCAGGAGCGGCTTGATGCCCACCAAGCTCCCCAAAGCATTCAAAACTCACAAATCTCAGATTCAAACCCCGATGACACAGCTCGTGACCCTGAGCTTGCAACTGACTGCCCGACACCCAAGCAACCAGGAACGTGGGGATTGGGAGTACCGATATGTTTCCCTCCGTCAGTCCCACACAACTGGGCACCGGCAGACATAAAGGCAGTCTTTTGCACCCGCGTCCTCATTTGGAGTATCAAATTATGCCGACAAAACTCCCAGAGCTCTTGAGCTTTGGGCTGCGAGCTGCTCATGAACCCGGACAGCTAGTCTTCAGGTACTGAACCACTTTTGGGTTATCCATTACCCGATCCGCACGCGTGGATGAGTTGAACTCGAACAGATTGACTACCTGAGCAAAGGCTTCAAGTGCTGTTTTGGCTTCGGGTATCTTAAACTACATTATATTAGTACTAAGAACAGCTAGGGGATAGTGGCACGAATTCTTCCGACCCCTACCATCATTCTAGGAAGCATCAAACATTGTATTAGGTCGGATTGAGGAAAGCGCTATTCGCATTCTGCTTTATCCTCTTGGCACAGGAAAGGAGTACTACCACCAATTACTAGAACTTCCGTACTGAATCATCTTCCTGATCCGGAGGGTCGTTCTCCCCATAGTAGTTCCTTTTTGGGGTTACCTTGTAGGATTCTATATATGAACCCCAAAAAGGATCTACTTTAGGGCCTATGGGTAAACCCTAAACACTACACCTCTGACCCTTTCCGCTAGCGACCCCTATCCGGATCGAGGCGGTATCCGATTTAACCCAGAAGCTAAGGATAAAGCAGCCCTAAAAATATACAAGGTGCCGTTCTAAGTTAAAGGGGGTCTGCTCTAAACCCTAAACCCTAAGCCCCCTAAACCCTCAACCCCCCGTAGCACCCACCCAACATCTACAGCCAACTTAAAAAGCAAAAACACAAGCAGAGCCCTGAAACCTCAGGTATCTTCAAGGCAGCCGACCCCGTAAGAATAATTCCAGCACTCACTCTAAGATTGATTTTGGGTTTAGGGTTTCCGGCTGCGGACGCAAAAAAAGACCCTCAAGCTCCAAGCCACCCCTTAAGATTAATTTAGGGTTTAGGGTTTCGGAAGCCTCAAAGACCCTAAAGCTACAAGCCACCCCTTTTATTAAGATTAATTTAAGGTTTAGGGTTTCGGGTTTCGGAAGCCTAAAAGACCCTAAAGCTACTTGTCCACACCATCTAGGCATTAATTTAGGGTTTCGGGCTTATAGGGCTTCGGAAGCCTCAAAGACCCTAAAGCTAACGGTTCGGACCATCTAGGCAGCCCTCATTCCAACACCCCCAAGCCATAAACTCCAAACCTCTGGAAAGGGAGAACTTCCAAGAGACACATCGAGCTTCGGAAGAAGAATTAGGGGTCCCTTCAAGGCTTGGGAGCTTGCGGGGGGGTGGGTTAGGGTTTTGGCTGTTAGAGCAGCCCTAAACCCTAAACCCTAAACCCTAAATCCTAAACCCTAAACCCCAAACCTTAGGGGGGTTAGGGCTTAGCGAGTACTCACATCCCCGACAATCCGAGCGAGGTCTCGGGCGTAGTCGGTGGTGAAGACGCTGTAGGGTTGTACCCCATGCCATTTTTAGGGGTTTAGGGTTTAGGGTTTAGGGTCTGTTCTTTGAGTCCCTCAACGAATCTGAAAATCGGTGAAGGCACATCGAGGTGGTACGGCGCCACCCTTAGGTCGATCTCGTGGAAATCTGAGAACCCTGGGCAATCCCAGTTCCTCGTGCAGGGCATCGGGCTCATTGATTAGGAATGCAAAGTTAGGCGAGGTCAGACACTGCCAAGACCATCTCCTGACGATGTGGCGCACAAGCGGCACTGCTCCCCAACGGAACTTCCAGTACGGCGGACCTGTCAGACGAATTCTCGCTGAGGTGTGCAGGGCTCAGGGTTGATATGGTTTGGGATTTACAGTCAAGGGTTTAGGGTTCAGGGGTTGGGGCTAAGGGTTTAGAGTTGTGAGAGGCTTATCGTCGATATGGTGAGGAGTTAGGGGTGCGAACTTAAGGGCGAGGGGCGTAAGGTTGAGGGTTGTGCAGGCTTCGGGGCATGCATGGTTGAGGGATTGGGGGGTTGCTGAGCATCTGATTGTTGCAAAGCGGCTTCATTTCGGAGCCTCGTCTTGAGGGATCTGCCCATAAGCCATAAACCCCATAGGCCCTAGAAATCAGAACATCGCCAAATCCAATAACTCCCAGCATCCCATGAAGGTCTTGATCCCGAACGCCCTAAGCCGCGTCAAACCAGAAACCCCATAAAACCCTAAACCCTAATTAGAAGGGTAGAGCCCCTCCTGAACCCTATTGTAGGGCCTCAACAATTAGAATAAGTGTTTAGGGGTCCGTATTATAGTTATAGTATATGATATACCCCCCCCCCCCAAACCCTATTTTAATTAATAAGACCTATAATAAACCCAAACCCCCAAACCCGCAAACCCCCAAACCATAAACCCTAAACCCAAGCCCCTAAACTCCGAAGGCAGGAGGCGGTCATGGATGAACAAGACTTCCTTGTACCGCGGGGGGCACACGTTGACGTTGGTCTCCAAGAACTTTAAGATGGCCCAGTTAGGAATGTGGATGATCGTGTCCTGTAAGAGAGTGAAAACTATCTCTTCGAAGGGTTTAAGAGTTTGGGGCTTGTAGCCTAAACAATAAACTCTAAACCTTTACAGGGTTTAGTTTAAGGTTTAAGGTCTTGGGATTAATTAGGGTTGCTGGTTCGTGTCCCTTGGAATGAAATAGTCTTTTAGTTCTTGTTCTCACATGGCGACTACCAATCCCTACAATGCGAGGTTGCTTTGGTTCACGGGAGAGGGCTTCGGGTTTCACGGTTTTGCGCTGGTTTTGGGGTTGGACTTTTGCGGTGGTCCGGCAGGTTTTCCTGGAAGCAGAGGTTGCTGATGCAGTGGCGTAGTGGGTTATGCGTACTTTTGGGCTTAGGGTTAAGGGTTTCGTATTCCACGCTATCTTATCGGAAATTCGGGTGAATCAGGGGTTGTCAGTGTCGGAAGACGTGTTAGTCTTACTTCGGCTATCTTGCGTAACGAATGCAGCCTATAGGGCTCCGGTTACCTAAACAATGGATTACTATGGTATTCAATAGATGGTCCTATGGTTACTTACCTACTATATTTAGGTAACTGGGGCCTTGATTGGGGGTTCTTACTGTCGATGACACCTCCAGAGACAGGACCGATTGCTAGGGCCCCTGCTTTCGTGATGAGGAGGTCCGCCTTCGGCAGATCTTTCAGCATGTCTCCGACTTCGAAAGTCACAGACCGCAATCCGTACTGCTGGGGGTCTTTGTCCTCTGGGTTAACAGGGCTTTTTGGAGAGGATTATAGGTTTATGGGGCAGAAAGGTTTCAAAGAGCCTATAGGGTTTAGGGTCCTCGTGTCGATCCACGACCAGGCTTGATAAACAAATGCAACGCCAACAATTTACATGGGGATTTCCGAAAATAGGGGACCCTAATATAGTACCCTAAATAATAGGATCCCTATTATAAGGACCCCAAAATAAGGTACCCCCCCAATTTTCGCAAACTCCCACATGTCAATCCGTGAAGGCCCTGGTAAACTTCAGAGCACAACCGGAGACCCCAATCGCAACTTTTTGCTAAGAAGGGATATCGGCTTCAGTGCTTTAGCGTTACTGCCCTTTTGGTGCCAACCTTAAGGAGGAAAAGAACCTTAAAAGTAGGGGCCCTATTCCCTTAGACTATGAATCCCTATATGGTATATGAACCCTAAACCCTTTCAGGGCTCTTTTTCGCCCTTAAGGAAGGAAGTGCAGACTCCTTGAAAAAGGCTCTGTTATCTTCGATCATCTTCGGAGTGATGTCCAAGCCGGTGTAGTCCTGGCCGGACCATGTGGGGGTTTCTGAAAATAGGGGACCTTAAATATAGTACCCCAAATAGTAGAATCCTTATTATATGGACCCCAAAATAAGGTACCCAAACCCCCAAACCTTATAGTACCCTTCTAGATCCCTTATAGGAACCCTTTAAAGGAACCCTATAAACACCCCAAAATAAGGTACCCCTTCTTTTCGAAAAAATCCTGGCCGGACCATGTCACGCCCCTCTGCCAGCCGGAGGGCCAGTGTCCCGACGACACATCCACTATGGAGCCTTGCCATACGGGTAGTTCTCTAAATTAGGGTCCCTTTTGGGAGTCCTTTTTACAAGGGTGCCGTACTACATTGGGGACCCAGAAAGGGACCCTAATTTAGAAAACTACCCATATGGGGCTCGGTTCTTGTATACTAAAGCCATATGGGTGTTTCCGAAAGCAGGGGACCCTAATATAGTACCCTAAATAGGATCCCTATTATAAGGACACCAAAATAAGGTACCCTAATTTTCTGAAACTCCACTATAATGCCGATCCTATTATTTAGGATACTATATTAGGGTCCCCTATCTTCGGAAACCCCCATATGGGGCTCGGTTCTTGTATGCTAAATTTCGGAGGTTTCAACCAAAACACAAATGTATAGAACAACCCGTCCCAAAAGACCATACTTACTATGGTGTTGGGGGACTAGTTCCATCATAGTACAGTGTATGGGCCCTCTTGGTTTGTCAGCTCTTGAACGTCACGCTGGGGGCAGTAGGTTCTGCAGGGTTCTATACGGTGCTAGATGGCTCTATAATGAAGTCTTATATATATATATATATATTTCAAGGTTCTTGCGCTTTAACTTGGGACCGGAAAAACCCCACACCTTAAGCCCGGAAAGCCTAAACCCTCTAAGCTCTAAACCCTAAACCCCTAAACCCTAAACTCAACCCTAAACCCCTAAACCCCTAAACCCTTAACTAAACCCCTAAAGCCTAAACCCCTAAACCCTGAACTAAACCTTAACCCCTAAACCCTAAACCCTAAACTAAACCCTAAACCCCTAAACCCCTAAACCCTAAACCCTAAACCCCTAAACTAAACCCTAAACGCGTAAACGCCTAAACCCTAAACTAAACCCTAAACGCGTAAACGCCTAAACCCTAAACTAAGCCCCTAAGCCCCTAAACCCCTAAACCCTAAACCCATAAACCCGAAACCCTAAACTAAACCCCTAAACC
>CAJNDV010014769.1:47987-73981 GCA_905221635.1 Symbiodinium sp. CCMP2456 | reverse complement strand
CACACACACACACACACGCAAGCACGGTTTCCTAGACCTGAACAGGAACGGAAGTGCGGGAAGCGGCGAATCGTCCACGGCTTTTCCTAACATGACTCGTGTGTAGGTTGTACCAGGTGCAAACATCGCCAAAGACTTCATAGGATGATCGAAGCATCGAAACGAGGTTCGAGTCAACAGAACAGCAGTATGTCCTCTCCGCGATAGCTTCAACGACAATAGTTCGAGCAGAGTGGAGTGCTGCATGTCATGCCAATATGGTGCAGAGGTCAATTTCCTGGCGGCTGCAATCGATCTCTGGTATTGCCCTACCTCTGCGGTGATCCTTGGCCAGGCGCCACTCGCTTGGCTTCCGAAGGAGGCAGCAGACGAAGGTTCGGACTTAAGCTTCAGGACTGAGCTGAACTACCTTGGGCTTGTCCGTGGGGGCAGAATTAGCTTTGTAGCAGTATCTCTTCTCCTTGATTGCTGTGGTAGGTGTGGTCGACAGTTGCACTGCTCTGGGGAACG
This sequence comes from Symbiodinium sp. CCMP2456, assembly GCA_905221635.1. Classification (NCBI taxonomy): domain Eukaryota; class Dinophyceae; order Suessiales; family Symbiodiniaceae; genus Symbiodinium; species Symbiodinium sp. CCMP2456. The sequence continues at coordinate 73,471 of CAJNDV010014769.1, read as the reverse complement.
ACGTAATTCGCCTCGGCCCAGGCCGAAACGGTCAAAGCTTCCCTGCTTCCCCTCCAGAAACCTCTTTCAGCTCCCCTTCATCCCCTCTTAGCCTTATAATGGACCCCCCCCCCCCCGAAAAAAACAAATTCTTCTAAACCCACATTCTGACTGCGAAAAGTGGGTTTGGTGCTTTTGGGCCGAAATGGACGACTCGATACGATTACGTAAATTCTAGAACAGACAGGCTACTTCCATGGGCGTTGTTGAAGCAGATGATTGTGGCTTTGGTAGATGACTGTCCAAGTTCCTCCGGTGGCACAGGGCACAGAAGCTCCCACGAAATAGCAACCTCCTTCAGCTTCAGCATTTCGTGATCCCAATGCCGAACACAGACAGAACATGCAAAGACACACGGCATCGAAACTATGGGATCAAAGCTTGGACATTCTTTGCTGTGGTGAGCTTGCTGCTTCACCGGAAGCTTCGCACACCAGAAGAGCGCACTCGGCGGTCTTCATTCTGATACACTCCCATCTAAGCTGCACCTGGCCGTGCCAGTTCACCTGCTGAAATCGGGCCAACCGGCATGCCAGGAAAGGTGAAAATGCAAATTTAACGGCTGCCCGGCTTGCGCAGCTTCGCGAACTCAGCGCAGTCGGACTATCATCACAGCTGGCAAACCGGGCCGGACACATGATCTAACTTCGGACTGGCTCCTAAGGAGGCGACATTAAATGTTGTCTCGGTTGCTTCTGCCTGCTGTTCTAGTGTTTTGAACGATCTTGTGCTGTCCATCGTTATTTTGGGCTCGGGTGACCCAACGAGGTTTCGACGTTAGCGTCCTCCCAGCACGTGGCTCTTTGCCGGAAGATGCCGGGCGAATGTAGGTGCGCAGTTGCACCCGCAGTTTAAGACAGCTGACCGTGGCATACTTGCAAGACTTCTCGGGAATCACGAAGATCATCATGGACAAAGCGAGCAAGGATGCTACGACGGAGCAGGCTGCTCGGGCAAATCAAAACTCATCTGCCCAGGAAGGATCGGGATCAACCCAGTCGTCGTCGCCGTCTGGCAAACATGTCAGACACAGGATAAAACTGCCTTGGCAACCCTTGCGTGGTAGAAGTGCCGAGGCAAGATAGTGAAAACTTGGTCACCGGGACTTGCCTCCATCATCCTCCTCCAGAACCGTTAATGTTCCAGGCTCTGCGTCCTGCGGCGGTCGACACCCACAACACCACAAGCCAAGCGAGCCCTGCGCAACGCAGCGAAGCCAGATGCATGATGGGTTTATGGCTTACTCAAGCAGACATCTTTGAACCCAGGCCCACTGAGACAGAAATGTAACAAGCATTGCGTCCACGCCTAAATTCCCGGCAGCCGTAAACCCTGAACCGTGAGACCCTTGCTATCACGGGAAGATCAAAAAGCGGGCAACTCAGAGGCCTCAAAAGGTGAGATGAGGTAGGCAGGAGGGAGAATCCTTTGTATAAGGCTTGTATAAGGACTCTTATTGAGCATTGTCCCACTTAGCTTCATCCATGTCCTTCCCGATTTCTGCATCTTCGGCATATGTCTCCCCCTGCGCATTATGCAGCAAGACGTCAAGGAGAGAGCATTGTCTCGACATGCATGGCCTTGGGCACGAAGGGCGGATCCAGCTGTCGAGCCAAGAGCCCTTCCCATCCTCAAGTTTCGGCATGGCTGAGGCAAGATCGAAAGCTATCGCAAGGTTGCAGCGCGAAGCAAAATCTGGCAACACCACAAGCCTCGCGTCAACTCGATCCGAGGTCCCGGCTGAAGTCTGCATAGAAAGGATGCTCCTACCCGTTCTAGTTCTCACAACTCGGACAGGCCAGGCGAGTTCCACAGGTTTAAGTCGGCGTGATACCGGGCGTGAGGTCCCCTGACCGATTTCAGTTCTGCTCTTCAAGATGTTCAGGACAATCCAAATCCCCTCGGGGCTCTTCGATTCCGAGTGCGTGCGATGCTGTCACCATAGCACAGTCACTGGCAGGAGAGGCTCCTTCAACTCTTCGTAACCCCGCTGGCCCGCACCAAGTCGCTTTGCAGGGTCTCTGCACCTCGCGGCTTGAGGCACACGCCATGCTTGCAATGTCCTTCCTGCTGAAATGATCTAGACTGCCCTGAGCTCCTGGCAACAGAGCCTTCATAAGCTCCTTGGCATCCTCATGTAGGGCGAGGATGTCAACTGAAAATGAAACTCGAAGGTTGACGCCGGAAGCCGCCATCGTGAAGCACCAACCACCCTAGCGTCCCTAGCCCTGAACACTGAAGCCCGAAACCTGAAAGAGCAAACTATCGTACCCACAAAGACGGAGGCCTTTTCGTGCACGCCGAGCCATTTCGGGAACTTGAGTGGAGCCTTGAGGACGGCTTTGAAGATCTGGCACGCAGGAGTGGAGTGGTTCGAACGATAGTTGAGATACTAGTACCAGCCAATCAGTACCGCTTGGTTCGCAAAAAAACGGATGATGTCAACCAATTAGGACTGCTTCAGCAAGAAATCAAAGCCCCGCACTTCCAGAGAAGTCTAATCAACCCTACACCCCTGACCCCAATCTGACTCAACCAAGCGCCTGCCCCTCACAAGGGTTCCACGTGGGCTGCTACACTTCTGCGGCTACACAGACCGACCGACTGCGTCTTCAGTCTCGCACACATATGATACTCGGGCAGGGAAGGTCTGCCGCTTCCAGTGGAGGTTGGTTGTTCGCAGCAATGGCAGTCGTAGCAAGGAAGTAACTACTGCAAGACTCAAGCTACTCTCACCACCAATTAATTCCACACCTCATCTTTATGACCATCCACCCCGTCACCATCGTCGAGGTGGATGGTAATAGAGATGAGGTGCGGAAGTAGTACTAACTCTTACAACCGCCCGCGGCCGCGGCCTCGGCATTTCCTGCCTGATCGTCCCCGAAGGGAAACGAACCGACCATGAAGTCCTCGCAGAAGCTTCGAGCCGTGGCTGAGGAAGCTATGAAGATTGTGAAGCCAAGTGCCCATCCACATGCATGCCAAATCATGTCTCCAGCCATGTTTCCATTCGCCGGCTAGTTATAGACTTGTCTCTCGGTCCCTCTCCAGATAGAGAGAGGGAGAGAGAGACAGAGATTGACGGGAGCCCATGAAACAGGCCCAAGTAGCAAAGAGGCAAACTCCAAGACTCCAAAGGTCAGCCGAAGTGGTGTATCCTTGGCACTGGCAACCGAACCACGACAACGGCTCATCTCTGTTACAGTCGTCATCAAGACCATTCATTCCGATTTAGACATCTGCTGCTTCTGCAGGGGTTGGTTTCACAAAAGCAATCGTCCTAATTCCAGATCAGGTCTCAAATCCTTACAAGTACACCCTCCTCAGGGGTAAGCAAGCAACAAACACGCATTGAGGCCTGCAGTCTCCACACGCAGTAGCTGAGAAGACGGCCCTTTCCCAGTATTACCTGCGCAGCCATCACTCGATCGTCACCCGGCTCTCAGTCCAGTAGCGGTGCTTGGAATGGGGACTCTCATCTCTAGGGATCCGAGGGGATCCGAGCGTCTTATCAATTCAACAGCACAGAGAGAGAGAGAGAGAGAGAGACGGAGAGAGAGAGAGAGAGACAGAGAGAGAGAGGGAGAGAGAGACAACTAACAAACAAACAGGATCACTGCAATCCATCATATCATATCCATTCCTGCTGTATCTTCCGCTTTCTTGGAAAAGGGGTCGTCACCATTCGTTCAGCACAAAACCTAATAATATGCTCGCACAACTCGGACAAGCCGGGCGAGGTTCCACCCGGTTCGCTTTGCATGCAGAAGCAATGGCTTCTGCGTAACTTCGGGACAGCCTCTGGTGCCATGAAGAGCGGCGTCCCCTTCACCTTTGAAGGAACACAGTCAGGTAAGCGAACACAAATCCGGCTACGGTCTACGGCACGGTGACGCCCTGAAGCTGTTTCACTGTCTGGGCCTTTCTACCAGCACACATCCTTCAAACCCCGGCGAGGCTTCAGATTAATCAGATGGTCTCATGCACTGGACATCTGGCTGGGGTGCAGGCAGCATATATGCGACCATCGGTAATCTGGCACAGCCCGCGTTGCTCGTGCAAATGGGGAAAGCAAACTCATCAGCTACGCCGCGCACCCGCTCGGCTACTCCAAAATCAATAATCTTCAGGTAGCCATGCTGGTCGATGAGGCAATTTTCCCCTGCAGGTACAGGAATGTGTGGCAGCATGTTGTTGTTTGGGCTGACAGTCTGGCCTTTGAGATCAAGATACGCTATCCTTCGCTCATGCAGGAACCTTACCAACGGCGCCCCTGCAACGGCGCTGATGCTCACAGCAAGATTCACCGAGCACCCGGCTCCAAAGCCAGTATGATCGACGCGGAATAGAACTGGGCCTGGCATGGCATCGAGATCCTAGAAGGTCCCCACTCAGGAAACGTCTCGAGCCACCTGCGGTGCTTGGAGAAGGCCTCGCAATTCGGGGGTCAGACGGCCACGAAGCAGAGCAGGGCATCCAGCCTAGAGCATCCAGAGCGTCCAGAAGCTCCCCTCCCGTGACCTGAGGTGCTCCGGCAGAACTCGGAACCCCGAACACACCCGGTGGACTCACACGATGCTCGAATCGGGTGAATCGGCAAGGCCACGTCCAAATATGTCCAAAGCTGCTCGGGGCCCTTGCTAGTTCCGTGAGGAAGTACACATGCCGAGGACCTGTCACAGTCTTCCCCATGGCGGCCAGTGATCATCATGCCCTGAGCTGCGTGCTGTTGAATGAGCGCACGAACTTGATGATGAAGGGGTGGTCCTCACATGGAAACACCATGAACAAAGCGAGACGAGGAGATGGCATCTTGCTTCCACATGACAGCACGTGCACATCGGTCCAGCTCTGCTAGGATGTTTCTCTCATGTGCAAGCGCCTTTTGCTGCTTTTGCTCGACCTTGCTACCAACTCGGCAACTCAGAGACTGCATAGCAACGCACAACAACACCAGCCTAGACCTTGCGTGCAGCCCATTAGAAAGCAGAGTAAGCATGCAGCAGCCTGCTTCTTGCTGACGCATTTCAAGGCATACCTACGGCCCATGAGTTCAATGCGAGCTTTCTGGAGCAAAAGTTAGGCAAGGCCATTGCCTCGTGTCGCTGGTCTTGGACTGGACCTGGGCAATAAACTGTAAAATCAAGATTGATAACACCTCAGGCTCGGAGAGCGGTTGGTTCTGCAGTTCCTGGGCTCGCAGCCATCTTTACAACTCCAAATCCTCCTCTCCCGATCACGCGAAGGCACGTCAAAGAACTTGGTGGCACATGTCAACATGTTTGATGCTGCGAATCTGGCCAGAACAGCCCCACAAAGCCCTCTCAAGAAATCGTCTCTTCTTCCGCTGGACCGCTAGACGGAAGCACCTGGCATGCCTAGGATGCAGGCTTTAGGTCGATCTTGGTGTTCTGGAGGCCGATTCTCGCCTTTGGCACCCCGCGTTGGCCCCACATGGGCCCCACATGTACCAGAATGGGTTAGACAAGTCTTCCCCTTCAGTGCCTTCATGTATTCCAGGATCGGACCCTGCACAGCCTGGCATGGCAAAGGTGATGGCCGGGCAGTTTGCAAGAAGCCCTGATCAAAGCCTGGTTGAAGTCATCCAAGTCCATCATCCAAAGCTCACAGTCCTTAAGGAACTTCGGAGGGCGCTGCACCAGGAAGTCCAAAGCTGCTCCGCCTCTACGACTTTGACCGTTGCAGTGCGAGGGCCATCAAACAGCAGGGCTCTTTCACCTTGCCATCAGCTGCGACCGGTCGCTTTGACTTGTCATGAGCACGTGCCACCACTCAGGATGCTACCGACATAGTCTCCCATGCCAAGCGTGCGCACCTTGCGGCCGTCTATGGACACCTGATCTTATCAAAGAAATCAGGCTCGCTTGGAAATTCGCAACTGAATGTGCGAGACGCGCCTCCAACAAGCCTGTATGGATGATGTAGAACTCCTGGCCCTTTTCGCCTGGCACAAAGCCCAGTGCTGCTAAGTCATTCATTTGCCAAGCAGAAGCAGGCCAGGACAAAGCCACGCGCCTTGGTTGAACACTATCTGACCAGGCTTCATCTTCTTTACCTGGCCAAACGGAAAGGTGGGGCTGAGAACAACGCAAAAGCTCAGACTATCAAACTATCAAGCCGTCAAGCGCTCGAGAGAAAAGGTTTCAAAAAGCTGGTGCACTCCCGGGAACACGCTTAGCCCTGCCACCTGCCTCCAGTGCTTCGGCCAGCCTGTGGAGTTGGTCCGGCGCCAGGGTCCGGAAAACCACGACTTTCCGCAAAGCCCCGACCTCCGGCCACAGGCAGATCTGCGATGCTCTCTATCGGCGGCTCTCAGTCGCATGCGCATTGTGCAAGTCCGAACACAACCCGTCCCGTCGACGAGCACGCCGGCAAGAGTCTTTGAGTCTTTGGCTTTTGAATTTCAACAAGGCAAGACACTAGCAACAGCCGTTGACCTGTTCTCCGTCCGGGCTGCGCAGGACGTGGCTACATGTCTGACAGCCGATGCCAACTTCCCAGAAGCACAAAACGCCCTCGCATGCACATGCACAGGGTCAGAGCTCCCGGCCTTGTCATCCGAGAGTACAGCTAATCTCATGGAGGGTGACCGTGCGCGGTTCTGGCGTGGCAGGCGTCGTAGTAAGTCGCCAAGTGGGATCAAAAGCAGCGCTCGGGTTGCTGGTGCCAAATTCCCACTTTCTCGAAAGTCGCTGCACCTCACTGCTGGTGCTCATGGGCGAGATGTCTGGACCTCGGCACTTGAAAAATGCGGCGACTTGTTGCCGGCACCCATACGAGGCTCCAGCTGGAACTGACGCGCTTTTTTCGGCGGACGACCTCCAAGAAGCCTGCCACCGGACGGCCTGCACTCAAGGGCGCCGTCTGGTGATCTCACATGCTCTGTCTAGCCCATGTTTCAGATGCCTCAAAGCCAGGAACCCACTGCCCCTCTGTGTCGCTTTGCATTCGTGACAGGTTCAGCTGTCACCTTTCTTCATCTTCATCTGCAAAAGCTACCACATGCGCCGATTGGCGAAGCAGCTCGGCCTTCAACTGCAGTTGCTAACATCTGCTACTAGCAGCGAGCACCGCAGTAGCTACAAGCACTTCGCTGTCTGATCTGCCTGACCTTTCGAAGCTGGCCGAATTTGCAACCGGAAATCGCCAAGACATGATTGATCAAACAAGTATATGCCACATCTCACAAGCATGTTGGCCTTGCTGAATCTCTCGTACACCCAAACAGAGGCAAGCCCGAACAATCTTCCACTGAGTCTGTCATGAAGCTCTGATGCACAGGAGGCTGACTTACACTTGGCATCAGCCTGCATTGCAATTCACAGCGACCTTGTGTTTGTGCCTAGCCGTGCTCGTGACTCTGAAATATGATATCTCTCAAGCACTCAGGCGTGCTGCAAAGACTGAGGAAGGCACAGTAGGGGCACGCGTGTTTATGGGAAGACTCACGCATCACAGGATGGTAGGGGCATTTACTTTGCCGTGCTGGGAGTGGCGGATGTGACTCGGTGTGCTGACAAAACGCTGGGTCTGCTCCGGGTGCCGGGTGCATGGTGCGGCATACCATCTCTTGGGGCCCCCTCTCCCCACAGAAGTGAGGCTCGTGACTGGCTCGTGTCAGTGGTCGGTGCTCGGCGGCAAGGCATGCTCAGAGCTTGCATTCTGCTTTATTGCTTGCAGGGTTTACGCCCAAAAGAGCCCAAGGCTTTGCCTGACCAGAGAGCCAACTTCACCGGCTGCGTCCTGCGAAGCGATGCAAACTAGCTCCGCTTGGGTGATCCTTGTTTTAATTTTGTGAATTCGGACAGCGGACAGCTGAGGATCCCACGCCGTTGGGGCGAGTCTTAGCCTGAGCACGGGTGACCTGGTGCAGTGCACGAAGCCGAGACAGGTCCACTCGCCTGCATTGCCACAAGCCACACCTGTCCCCATCCAAGTCCGCATCTTCCGGATAAAGAACTTTGCCTGAACAACTCGGGAAGCCCCCCTACTGCCCAGCCATGTACGAGTGCCCAAGGCACATCCAGTGCCTCTGGCACTGAGCTGAACGGGAGGGCGGACCTCGAAGCAGATTGATGTGGTCTCGCCCAGCCCTCCTCCGCATCGCTCAGACCTGGAGAGCTGAGCTCTGAGCATTTCCGTCTCTGTCGACCAGCGCTGCCTCGAAGGAAGGACTTCAGGGGTGCTTTGAGATATCAGGCATTCGCGTACTACTTGTACGCGACTTGCATATCTGCATGTATCTGACTGTACTTTTGCACCGAAGCCAAACGCAGCCGCCTCGGCCTGCCCGACCAGGCTGAAGCCCAAACGGTAGCTGGACCTGGCGCGGCCCGAATCGAAGGTTTCACATCCGTTCTTGGCTCCGCGAGTGCCAGGGACATGTGCCTTTCGATGGTTGACCCCGGCTGCAGATCGATGACCTGCAGTGCATCATGACATTTAAGCCATCCTTCCTATCCGCCTTCAGCACTTGGTGCACCTCGCAAAGGCTCGCGAGGCCGTCCAGCTGGTCCACACGTAAGTGGATCAGATCCTGCGTTCGAAAGCTCCAGCTATTATAACGCGTTCTGAGCAAAATACACCAGGGCGACCGGGTTTCAATGCGGAGCTCTGCAGTGGGGGCACGCCGTCCAGAAAGCAGACCGACATCGAAAACATTTAATGAGGAGCGCCGTTGAAAAGACGAATTAGCGGTTCTTTTGCGTCAGTCGGCCTGGGATGTTTCTGGGATGTGCAAAGTCGCAAGCCGTCCTCCTGTTGTCTCAAAGTGTCCAGGATCCGTGATCGGATCACTGTCTCCTCCAAGTTCGTCCCGAACCTTGCAAGACTACTGCAGAACTCCATGAGATGGGAAGGGAGCAGTTGGGATCGCGGAGCAGGAGCTCGTCGTTGTGGTGAATATCTGATAGAGACGCGCTATGCCAGGACGAGCAGCAGTGGCAGCGACGATAGCGGCAGCACCAGCAACCCGCACCCGCACCCGCACCAGCACCGGACAAGTGGCGGAGGCTAGCTAGTTTATTCTAAGACATTGAAACTTTACCTAGAAGTTTGTTTCCAGAGTTTAAACCGTAACTAGCTAACTCGCCAGGCTGGGGCTTGTTTTATTGAAAGAAGCTAACTAATTTGCTACAGAGTTTTGCTTCTCCAGATTTGAGGGGGGTGGGGGGGAACTAACTCACTCGCTTGGCCGGGGGTTTGTTTCTTCGAGTAAAAACTGACAAGCCTGGGCAGAGTTTGTTTCTCCGGAAAACAGCAAAGGTTTGCGGGTCATCTTTGTTTTAGTCTTGAAGAGCAAGGTTTGGGGGGGAGGGGAAAACAAACGAACTCCGAAACTCTGGCCAGGGCCCGACGAGTTGTTTCGGCGGGCACAAACAAACTCCGACCAGGTGAGTTTGTTTCAGCGGTGAAAATACAAACTCCGATGGTAGAAGTTTGTTTGTTTCAGTGACGCTAGGGAGAGTGGCTTGGGCGCCGGGGGGTGCAGAGGGGTTTGTTTCTCCTACAAAAAACAAAGTCTGCGGGGAGGGGGTTGTTTTTCCTAGGAACCAAACTCTGAGTCGGGGAAGCGCAGGGGACTCCGAGGGAAGGGACGGCTTGTTTTTCTTGCGAAAACAACACAAAGTCTGGAAACGATAGGGGTTTAACGCTTAGCAAAGTAAATACTGTATAACCAAAAATCTTATTAAAAAAAAGTCATCTCTAACACCAGGGATTCAACCAGACGAAATCGCTTTAGGAGGTTAAAAGCGAAGAAGGAAATTAAATACTGTATAACCGAAAATTAAACACATCTTATCCAACACGAACGAAGAAGCCACACGAAATCGTTTTAGAGGGGTTAAAAGCGAGAAAAGAAATTAAAGACTGCATAACCGAAAAACAAACAAAAACTTCTCCAACACGAAGGAAGAAGTCACACGAAATCGCTTTAGGGGTGTAAAATCGAGGAAAAGAAATTAAATACGCTATAACCGGAACATCTTCTCCAGCATGAAGGAAGAAGCCACGCGAAATCGCCGGTTTTCGAGCTAACTTGCTCTCTCCAACATGAAGGAAGGGAGGTTGTGGCGTTTTGTTCTGATGATTTTTGTTGGTCAAAAGCCTGACAACATCGAGTTTTGTGTGGCTTTCGTGAATACGAGGATGCTTTGCACCTTGTTGTTGTCCATGCTGTTTGTTAGTTTTGTGGGTGTGGTTTTAGCGAAAGTGTCGCACATACGTAGTTTTCGTTGTTCTGTGTGCTTCAGTTTTGCGCTCATGTTTTAAATTTTTGATTGGAAAGCCCACGAAACGCGAGGCTTTCCCGGTGGGAGCGTCTGACAGATAACAAGAAAACAGCAGCAACAGGGAGCAACATTGCCATTGTCATTGTTATCATCATAGCTATCGTCATCGCCCATCGATATCCTCTGCATGAACAAGCAACAACACCACCATCATTAACAGTATCATCATCATCATCATCATCATACTCACCAACATCATCGCAATCAGGAGCATCAACATAACGATCGTCAGCATCAGCATAATTATAATCATCATCATCATCATCATCCTCAAGGCAACTTGCTTTAGGAATACAGCTTTGAATCTGGAGCTGGCGGGGTTCTCGGCACAAAACAACGAAAACCACTGTGTTTACGACGCTTCCGCAAAACCACCCCTGATCACCCCTGCACGGAGCAATAAAAGAAACACTAGATGCAAGCCGCATTCGCATGGACGTTATCACCTCCCCCCCCTCCCCCCCTCCCCCTCCCCGCCCTTGCACGGAAGCCAAAAAGAAAAACAGACACAGCATGTCCGAAGAAAGCAGCCGACTTCCAAGCAACAAACGGGAACGAAGAAGCCACGGATGATTGTAAATACCCATAGAAGTCCAAGCTGCTATGTGCGAAAAGTCGAGTTTTGGCACAGTGCATACCTGAAATGAAAACGAACATGTTTTTCAGGGAAACACCGTTGAAATCGAAACGGAAGTGTTTTGTCCAGACAGCCATGTGCCAAAGCTCGAGTCTTAAGCACGTTGCAACCCTGCAAACCACAAATCCTTCGCGGCGGCAGACGCAAGAGCGGCTAGCAACAACACCACCACAAACGGTACCACTACCAGCAGTCTAGCTGCGTGCTCGATTTTGCAGAGCTGCGTGCAGTTTGACTCGTCTGCTGGTTCCGACTGAACAACATGCAAAATCATCTAGGCTGCCTTCCCCGACAGATTCCTCCTCCCATCGATTCAATCGGCCTTTGCTCTCTTGCTGTCCGTGCATGCGAGTCGTGTCCCACTGTGTCTCTCTTTTTCTTGCCTCGATCTTTCTGAAAGCAGTCTGCGCTTGCAGTTGAAAGCACAGGTTAACGTTCGGCCACCCTGGCCCCGCAGGCCTCTATGGTTTCGACAATGGCTTTACCGATAGCTCGCGTGTACGCAAATGCTTTGCGGTTCATTACGGAAAATCTCCTGCAGTTCACAGCTGTGCCGTCTCCAGCATGGTGGCCTTCTGGGATTCATGCTTCTTCAACTAAAGCCTTGAGGCATTGGCATCTGCTCTAGCAAAGTTCTGTCGAGGACCAGCGTCTGGACCTAATCTTCCCAGATTCAGCACATCGCGCACCATGTTGCACCAGCAACCCTGCGGGCGACTGGGCTGACCAACAGCCCCACAAGCCACTGCTTTCAAGGCTTCCTCCTGAAATCAAGAACTGTTGAGTCTTCCTGGAGCATGACGGGAATCGATGCCTTGCACAGCAATCCGCCGTCACCAACTACGCCCATACCTCGGAAGGGAATCATCGTCCACGGCTCGCTCTTGCTTCCATGTGTGGCTTGGGGCAGGACGCTCCACAAGCGAGACTTCCTGGCCTGCAGCAGCAGCTCACCCCGCAGATGGGCGGATGGGAATATTCTCGCTGAGAACTGCACCCGCTGCGGTGAGGGAGACCTGTCCGGGCCGCGAGAGCACAGGGAAAACCTCCTCTCGGGACAGCACCTGCCCTTGCAAAACAATGTGAAGGTCGGGCGTCTCCTGGCACAAGAGTCGGTATGAGCCAAAAAAACCTCAAAACCGAGCACCTTGTGGCCAGCTTCCAAGATTGTGGCGCCATTCTCGAAGCCAAGCACATTGACCTGTCGTTATGGTACCCATCACGCATGAGACTATCGGTCTCCCACTCCAGAGCCGTACCAAGAACTGGAAGATTGTGGCATCTGAGGTTCCAGCTTTGTCAAAAAGGCACTGCATCTGTCAGGGCAGCGAACCCAAGTATGCATCACTCCATGCTCCCTGCGAAGGCATGCAGAACGTGGCTCATGCCTACCTGATAAGGCGTGAGTTTGCGTAGCAGCCAGCAGGAATCACAACCTGGGGCAAGCAGCCCATGAATCCATGAACTGTGCAACCTACCCGTGTTGAATACCGTACCCAGCTAGGACTGTCATTCGGGCACTATGCGAGGTCCCCAGCTGAGCGCTTCGTTCACTGCACTGCTGGCTTGACCTCTTTCTCGCCTGAGTGGCCGATGATAGTGTGAAGGATGGCAGGTTGCAGTGAATGATATCTCGAGGTGCGAGCTGATATTGCTCAGCAAGGAGAGCACGGCTCCTCACCCCATGCATGCCATAGACCTCCACCTCTCCTGCATGGAGTACAAGCAACGTCGACTTTCTGTCTGCACGCCTAGCTATGGCAGCTGATGCAGATGCGCACCTTTTGCTTGGATTGTGGCATCTTGTGCACCTGACATGAGGATCACGTTCTCCCCGAAAGCGGCGCCTCCAAAGGAATGCTAAGAGGTCGAGCTCATAGACATACCTGAACCCAGTCCGTCCGACCTTTGGTGATCTCCGACTTGGTTTCACCATTCCTGAATTCTGAAACCAACCGGTCAACTACCATCGTCATATTCTGCGCGGCTCGCAACGCAAGGATTTCAAAGCCAGCCTCAAGACCACCAACGTGCCCTTCGACACGATGAAGAAGTGGCTTCCTAGCAAGCAGCAGAGATGTTCAGGACTAAAGTGCATAATCTCAGATATAGATCATACGAGTACAAATATATATATATATATATATACATAATCCAAGATAGATAGATAGATAGATAGATAGGTAGATAGATAGATAGATACATAGAAAGATAAATAGATAGAGAGATAGATAGAAAGATAGATATTCAGGTAGATCGATAGATAGATAGATAGATAGGTAGGTAGGTAGGTAGGTAGGTAGGTAGGTAGGTAGGACAGATAGGTAGGATAGGTAGGATAGGTAGGATAGGTAGACAGGATAGATACATAGATAGATAGATAGGATAGACAAATAGGATAGATAGATAGGTAAATGGATATAGTACGCAGGACAGATAGGTAGGATAGGTAGATATGATAGACAGATAGATAGATAGATAGATAGATAGATAGATGGATGGATGGATGGATGGATAGGATAGGATAGGATAGGATAGGATAGGATAGGATAGGATAGGATAGACAGACGGACAGATAGATAGGTAGGGTCGATGGATAGATAGATAGATAGATAGATAGATAGATAGATAGATAGGTAGGACAAATAGATAGATAGATAAGTAGGACAGATAGGTAGGATAGATAGATGGATAGGATAGATAGATAGGATAGATAGGCAGATAGGTAAATATGTAGAGATGTAGATAGATAGACAGATAAATAGATAGATAAATAGAAAACACTATCCCAAAATCGACCTCGCCAGTAGTCTTGTTCTCGACACAAGAACCGATTGCTGAAACGACTACTGTTGCCGACGGTACTCCCATCTGCATACTTTCTACTATCATAGCTGGTACTACCAAATACTACTAACACGAGGCTAGCTGTAGTACTCGCTGCACCTGTATTACCAACACCACTTCTTTCGCGAGTCTGCACCCTGACAAAAGGCTTAGGAAAACTAGTGCTCAGAACATTTCGCGACTATGAAACTTAATCTTGCTGGTATTACCAGAATCACCAACATTGCTAGCCGTCGTTGGCCACACGAACGACCAACATTTTTAGCAGTATATTCGTACATATACATATATATATATATACATATATATACATATATATATATATACATACATATATATATATATATCTGTATATATGTACACACATACATATACACACACACATATATATATATACACATGTACAAACCTATCTATCTTTCTTTCTTTCGCCAGGGCTGTGGCATCGATCTTTCTTTCGCCAGGGTTGTGGCATCGATCTCTCTCTCTCTCTCTGTGCTTGCCTACGAAGTCTGCTATGCAGCCACATACCGTCGCCAGAAAGACAACAGGAGGACAGAGAAGGCTAGAGAGACAAAGACACATGGATCTGACATATCAACGGGGTCGCCCTGCATCCGGGAAAAAGCCATGGCGTTCTGCAGATTTTACCGTCATGATCTGAGGGTTCCATGCACAGGGCCTCGATAGCTTCCTTGCCGCGACACTTGCGTACCGTCGGGGAAGCGGAAAACCTGCCAGCACAACTCAATACCCACTTTGACTGGCACGCGATGCACGAAGCCCCTTCTTCGAGGCCTATCTAGCCACTCAGGTTCACCATCCAGCCAATAAGACTAGGGCATAATATCTGGGAGGGGCTGCAGTCCGGCGATCCTGGGGCAGCGTTTGGGATGTTTGCAGGGAGAACCCCCCCACCCCAGATTGAAAAGGATTGAAACGGCTTCGATCTTCTCAGCTGTGGCATTAGAATCCGCTTTCGGTTGCACAAGCTTCCGAGAGCGACAGCGTTCTATGAACGGAGTGCTCTCAGTCGGCCGGCTGGCATCAACAGCACTTTAATGTCAAGAACCCTCGGCCTGGGCACATCTCTCTGTTTGGGTCGCCCATCGCAAAGGCAGCAAAGGTTTGCAAACACCGCTGGTTCACCCGCCGGGCTGATTCGGCATTCTCTTCGAGCTGAGACTGGGTATGACACTATCACTCGCCGCTTCCGGCAGGCATCCACTCGAATCGTAGAACGACATCGCACGGGACCAGGAAAAGCCGGGAATGCTTTCCCGTTGTACAGATGCAAATGATTTGCCAAGCTTTCGAGCAATCAACTGCTTCAAGAACTCCTGAAAACCTAAACCAATTCAAAGCAATAGCCACGCAATGCCCACAAGTACCTGACAAGTGACAACAATTTCATGGAAGGCGGCCACCACGTGTTGAAGTTCTGTCCGATGCTGCGTCCTGTTATGTCCTAGACTCCAAAGTCCAAAGGACTTCCAGACCTTCTGACCAAGACAGCTTGCCCCCTGCCGTACGGCCCGACTAATACGTCGCTGTCAAGCGTTGGAGCAAGCCGGGTGGGACAGTATTCTCACAGGTGCTACAGCTAGATGCGCTTTGTAGGTGCGCCCGAGAGCGGCCTCTGAAGCAATACGTTTTCCAGCCGGGGGCCATACGACACTTCTCCAACATCCAGCCTACAGCACGTGGCACTCCTGTAACAACACTTCAACCCACGCTCGAAGCAAACCTGCAAAGTGACGTGGAACATCCGGAACACTTCAACTGAAGGAGCCATATTGGATTCAGTCGCACACCAGTTCTGGGAATACCAGATCAGCGGCACTCTGATTACCTTATTGTCTTCGGAGCTGGAAGGCTCTACTTACCGAAGCTGTGGCCTCCCTCCTGGTGCAAGACAACAGAATGTGTTCATGGTGAGCATCTGGAGTTTTCCACCCACTATCACCCACTCGCACATATGTTTATCAAGCCATGACTCGCTGCCAAGAAAGACAACAAAATCAAGCTTTTGACTGCAAGCACCAAGCACTGAGCATGTCGCATACTCATAGCCACCACACACCAGCAAATCCGTCTTACGACCGAAGGATCGCAGTGCATGCGGTCGTGGCTTCGGCCATGTCGGAGTTCGCAGCCGTCGGATCTCTTATAATTCCAAGCAACATGACTTCGGTAGTCGCGCCTTTTTTTGGCTTTCTGCAACATGTCAAAGAGCGAACGCAAACACGATGCTGAAGCCACGCTGTAGGTCCTTGATGTTCACACTTAATTCGCCGAAACGTGCACCCGTCAAAGAAAACAACCGAAACGTGCACAGTCAAAGCAACCAACCGAGGGGTGGCGTTCTCATAATTGTAATAGGGCCTCTTTCCAGCCCAGAAAAAAACAATGAGGAACTGCATTTCTGAACCACGGCAGTGATAACTTAAAGCCTCGGCCCGTCCCCGTGCTTCCGGTGTGAAGCCTCCATGGCTGCTATGAGTTTCTGCAAGGTCTCCTGGTCAACGTCCTTGAAGTACAGGAGTTTCCTGTGACAAGGCGAGATGGATGGATGTTGGCAGCCACGGTTTGGCACGAGCTTGATCTTTGAATCCGCCAATCTGGTCCGAAATCACTACTGTCACTACTGCGCTGGTATGTACACTTGCAGGGTCTTCTGGACCTAGTGGCCACTGCCTTCGCAGCATGACTATCCAGCAATGGCTTCGAATATACTCATCGTCTGGTGGCAGTGGCCAGGCAGCACAAACTAAAGGGCATTGCGACCTTCATATGAACTTCAGGGGCATTGGCTGCAACATGCAGAACATGCACAGGCACTGCGCGGCTTGTCCAAAACATCTTGCCACAGAGCTTTCCTGAAAAGCCCGCAGTTCCTGGTCATTGCAAAGAAACGAATTTGTTCGTCATTTTAAGTCCGGTGAATTCGGGCTGCTGGATATTGGGGCTACACAGCCGACTTCTGTGTCGTTCGAGGAAGTGGTTGAAGCTTCGCTGCCCAATGCCTGTTCAGTTCCACTGGAGCAGGTTTCTTCCGTCAGTTCGTGCGAAATGCAACTTGCGCTGCGAGCCTTCGAAGATACGGTGCATTCAAGCATTTCTGCAGTCTGTCCGCGCAAAGCTTCCCTTCAAGAAGGGCACGCAGCTGGCGGTGGATCCAGTTATAGCAGGACCTCTCCATCGCATCGTCAGAACCTCGGATTTGAACTCCCGCTATCTTGTTTTTGGCACTCGCGCTCGACCAGGTCAGGCGAGGATCCCAGAAGCCACAAACTACCAACAGCTTTGCTAGACATCAGTTCAACTAGTCGCAACACATCCCTAAGGGAAGACATCCCATCGGCACATCCTTACTAAGACAGTGATAGACCCGTACATATCGCTTCAGGAAAAGGCCATTGCAGGCAGACCGTCATGGTCTCAAGATGTCTCAAGTTTCACCGGCAAGCAATCCGGCGGTGACTGTGACTGGTTCTGTAGGTTCATACGGGAGCCGCAAACTCCCGCAGGTGCGCCCGCTATCTTGTTGCAGTCAGTTACAGTTGAACTCGTGCATACTGCTGACAGCCCCATGCGTCAGCCCCATGCGTCAGCCCTGCGTCCCAGAACGCTCCAGCCCTCTCCTGAATCCGCAACCTTTTGGCCTACGTGAAGTTTGCTCATGCCTAGGCTCTTATCGACTCTTCTCTCTTACAGAGTGGCAGCACAAGATTTCCTGCAGTGATCGGACTTTCCAGCAGCCGGGGTGCGACTTCTTGGCATTCGCCCATTGTGATCCCACAAAAACATGGTGAGCTTCTCGAGGTTGGTCAAACGTCTCCTTCAACCACATCTGGGCTAAACTCTCAAGGCCAAAACTCGACCGCACAGCAACGCGCCCCCGAAAAAGCTTCAGGTCGTATATGCAAATGAATAGCCATCCAAACTAATTCCGTAAACTGCAAGCTTTTAGTCTAGGTCATGCTGCAGGGCCTCCTCGCGCTGCTGACGCGGTGCCTTCGGCCTCTTATCCTTCAGACTCTTCCGCCGTCGGGATGTCTTGAGCTCCTCGACTTCGTCGACAAAGCGCTCCTTCAACATGCTGTAAGATCTCCCCGGTCCATGCACGCACTCCATCTGTCCAGAACGTTCTGAATGGCCTTTTGCTGTCGTTGGTGCGATGCCGACTGCTTCTTGATCTGCGTTCTCTGCAGCCCCCGGGGACGACATGCCTGGTGACAACTATCCAAACACAGGTGGAGAATTTTTTGTCCGGCCAGCTATCGAAAATTTCCAATTCCAATGGCTGTTTTGCGCAACCTAGTACTGCAAGGAATTCGATTACGCAGAGGCTGGCTACAGGGTCTGCTTCGCGGGCAGCTGCTGGGAAACTTCAACTGTATAGTGTCTTGCTGCAAGCCATTGATGAAGTCCAAGGTGTCACGTCTAGCTTGCTGCAAGGTATGGGGGAGTTCGCTTATGCAGGGCACGGTCTCGTAGCAAGCTATGTCAGAATGCGGTTGGGAATACGTTTTTGGCAGGCCATGTTTTGCATCATGCGACCAGCCCACAGCAGCAGCAGCAGTAGTAGTTGTAGCAGTAGTCGTAGTCGTAGTAGTGTAGTAGTGGTAGTGGTAGTCGTAGTAGTAGTTGTTGTTGTTGTTGTTGTAGTGCTTTGGGATCCGGAATGGCAGCATCCGTGGACTCCGTAATGTAGTAGTGGTGCAGTAGTAGTAGTGGTGGTGGTGGTGGTGGTAGTGGTAGTGGGCGTAGTAGTAGTAGTAGTAGTAGTAGTAGTGGTAGTAGTAGTCGCCGTCGTCGTCGTCGTAGTAGCAGTAGTAACGTGGTGGTGGCGGTCTGGTGGTGGTGGTGGTGGTAAGTGGGTGTGGTAGCGGTAGATATAGCAGCAGCAGCCGCAGCAGCTGCACTGGTGGCCTTAGCAGTAGCAGTATACAAGCGGTGGGAGCAGTAGCCGCAGCTTCCGAAGAAGTGTAGTCGTAGCCCGGAGCTGGCAGTAATAAGTTGTAGTCGTGATGATGATTTTGGCAGTAGAAACAGTAGTAGTTGGCAGAGGCAGTGGTAGTAGTGGTAGTGGTAGACGGTAGCAGAAGTAGCAGAAGTAGTAGTAGTAGTAGTAGTAGTAGTTGTTGTTGTTGTTGTTGTCGTCGTAGTAGTAGTAGGCGCCCCCCCCCACCAACCACCTCTCCTAAGCACTGTTTAGGAACACATCCACTTTACTCGGTATTTACAATACTTTCGTGATGTCGTAGTCCAATACCAACCGCCGCTGTTGAGTAGAAGGGGGGTGAGGGGGGTTTGCGGGTTGGGGGGGTTGTAACGGCAGTCGTCATAGTGGGTGTCGTCTCCGTCGACGTCGTCATCGCTTAGATCGCTTAGCAACTTAGTGGTAGTAGAAGTAGTAGTAGGAGCAGCAGAGCAGCGGCAGTGACCAGATCACTCACCAGAACTACCAGGAGGAACGAATGCTGGCTCACTTTTCTGGCAGCCTTTGGCTTGCAGAGTCCATTATCGTCCCCGTGACCACAGGCATGCCATGTGTTGCTGCCAGGTTGTTATTTTTCTTTCAGTGCATGTATCCATCTAGAGCACTGGCTGCGTACTTGGTGCTTGGAGTTCTATCCGGCCTACTACCTCCTATCGTGAGGCTGTATGACTCAGTGGCCACATGCGCTACATCATACAGCAACCAGCACATACCAGCAACTGGACAAGTCTGTACACACATCTATATATACATACTCATACATCTATATATATATATATATGTATGCATGTGTATATATATATATATATATTAGCATGAAAACACACTCACACATATATTTTCAGTTCATCTGTTCATATACCGTGTAAAGCGAGCACACGGGTAGTACAGTGTGTGTAAAGCTGTACTCGCAGTCATACCACGGTCTATCTGCATGTCTCACAGATGCAAATGCTAACGTCCGATGATTTATGCGCCCGGGACTTGATGCCTTCTTTAATGAAACGTGAAACAGTTGGAAAGCTGTCCACGCTCACACGATCTAGCATACTAGGAGTTAGGATTAGAGGGACGTTTGGAGATATAGACCGCCTAATAGGCCCCTTTTACGAGAATCAGAAGTGGGGCCTAGAAGGGTAAGCTTTAACACGTCTGCATTCGTGATCAAACCCTCTATGCGACTATGAAGCGCCGCACGCGAGTCTGTCCCTGTCTCCCTCCCCTCCCCATCGCATTGGGGGACACAGACATACATGTAATGAAAACAAACAACTGAATAACGATATATATACATATATATATATATATACACACACATACTTCCGTCCATATATATATATATATATATATTTATGTATATTGCATGCATGCATGCATATACGTATGTATGTAGGTAGGTAGCTAGTTAGGTATGTATGCATTTATTCTCATGTGTGTGTATACACAATGCATACACATCTTATAGATGTTTGTCTTAGCTTGTATGCGTATGTTACATATACACGCGCGTGTTCACATTTTTACTGACAGATCACATGTACAGGTATTCGTAGACATATTTTATATACACATACATATGCATGCATGCGTTAGTAGCCGTTCTTCAGGTACGAATTCTAGCTGTGAATTGTCTGCAGCTTTCACCCCTACTATTCCCGTGCCATTATGATACCTTAGGAGTTCGTCTGCTTATGCACCTGTATGTTTGTATGTATTTTGTCGCCTTGATGTGCTTGTGTGTGTGTGTGTGTCTCTGTGCATGCAGGTCTGTGCAACGGAGTACAAGTAAGTAGAGGCGAGCTGTACGCTGAATCTCTCCGATACTAGAGTTCACTGGAAGTACTAGAGTTCACTGGAAGTAGGCGTGTGCATGTAGATACACACATATGTATTTATGTACATACTTACATAGCTACATACATACATGCACACATACATACATACATACATACATACATACATACATACATACGTACTTACATACGTGCATGCATGCATACACCTTTACCTACCTACCTACCTACCTAGCTAGCTAGCTAGCTAGCTAGCTAGCTAACTAGCTAGCTACCTACATACATACAAACCTTCATACATGCATACATACATACATACATACATACATACATACATACGCACGACACCTTTAATTCCAGACAAACATGCACATACATGAACAGCTCGTCTTTCTAGTATTGAGTCACAACACAGTTTGCTTGTGATTCTACTTGCCTGTGTATCAGTCTACACCTTACAAGGCTGGTGTGCAGGAAGTGTGCGTTTATAGTGCGCAGACGCAGACGCCAACTCCCCAACATCACAAGCTTCACTTGTAAACCGTTCGTGGTTGCTTTGCTAGATCACAGGGTATTGGCAGCTCGCTGAATTTCGCGAATCGGACTACAAGTTTCGTCTGTACGAAATTTCCGTCTTCTGACACATTTTAACAGATCAGAACAAGTCTGCACCTACGTACATAGACGCCCTTCCCCTGCACTGGCCTACATTGCCACCTTCTCTCGCGGAAAGTTCTGGCCAATTCGGAGCAGCTTGTTACATGACATGTCGGCTCTGGGCTATTGGTCCGAACAGATATTCGGGCAGTCGCTTCAGCGAAACGGAAAAGTGTATGCAAGCTGGCTACAACAGCAGCACCAGCGCTTGCACGTCCGGCTTTCAAAACCAGCAAACACAGTAACATGGCAGTCCTTAACATAGGTAAAGCCGGTTCAGCATACAACACTGAAGAAGCTTCTGCCCACGGACATCAAGCTCTGCAAACGCACTTGTGCAGTTACATGTGACGGAAGCACTCACACCCCCAAAGCCTGGCTCAGCTTGTCGTACATTGGAGTACATGTACTTCGAACACTATAAAGGCAGTGGCCTTAAAACAACCATAGTTGTGGCCCGGTACCAAATTCGATGGGTTCGAGCTGTCAGAGTCCCTCGAGCTTGGTTTTTCTGAAGACTGGGCAGCAACATGGGGAGCGAGATCAGTGGCATAAGCTCCTGACAACAAGGGTACCTGCTCGGCCTGTCTAGAAGGCAGATTGCGCAGCTTATCTGCGCACAGACTTCTGGACAGCCACCCTAGTTTACCATCCTGAACAGGCTGTACAGGCACAAACCTAAAACCCCTTGTGCATTCGGGCTTATGAACTGGGTTGAGTCCCTTGCACAGCCGAGAAATAAAGCAAGAGACATCAGGTATTGCAACGCTACCAGAGGGATGGAACACACCCACGCGACTACCGAGCCCTACACAAGGCTGCTGCAATGCGAACACAACCTCACACATAGTACATGACCGAGAGAAAACGAAATTTAGGCATTACGGCCACTAGCCGTTGTCTGTTTCAGTTTCAAACAAACTTCTCAAAAAGATCTCTCACACAAGCTGTCCATTGCACTTGGGCCGGTGTGTGGTAGCTTCGCTTGAAACACGGAAATGCTCCGTCAGATTCTTGGCGGGGAGGACTGCGGCACCGGCGTCTTGTCCAAAGTTGTCTGGCAGGAACGCCCCACATCGCAATAGAGCGCAATGTAGCCATCGACAATGGTGGTTGTCGTAGTAGCAGAGGTAGTGGCCGCAGTAGCAGTAGCAGTAGCAGTAGCAGTAGCAGTAGCAGTAGCAGTAGCAGTAGCAGTAGCAGCAGCAGCAGCAGCAGCAGCAGCAGCAGCAGCAGCAGCATAGTAGAAGTAGTATGGGACTATAGCAGTAGGAGTCTGAGTGGGCATGTTGTTGTGTTGTGGCCTTGGGGCTCTCGCATTTTCTGGTTCCTTTCAGTCAACTACTCCATACCCGTGTTTACAGGCAGACGTTTCTGTGTGCTGTGCACATCATGGCCGAAACATGTCTGACGGTCTTGCACTGGCTGGCGCTTGCCTGCAAACATTCACGACGTGGTGATGCAGGTCCTGCGCTTTGGTACGCCATGGGAGTCCGAAATGTGTTTGAGGCTTCTGAAACAACACTGCTGCGCCTTCCAAATGCAACTGCGCTCCCATCACTAATGCGTGCGGCTGTTATTTGTTGCGCTTTTCTTTCGTACGTCACGCCAGCATGTGTGCGTCGACACCCCACCGCAAACCTCGTAGAAGCATTGGGTAGGAGTGGGAGTAGCAGAAGCAACAACAGCAGCAGTGGTAATCCCAAAATCTCTTTATATCAACTGCGAAACTTCCCCGATTCCTCTGGACAAGAACTCTCTCTCCACAAAACATCAGAGAGACGGAGCTTTGAAAAAGCCTCCTGGTCCTGACGAATAGCATAACACGATCCTGCGAACTTCGAGGTGAGATAGGAGTCTCGCCGCGGGCTTTTCGGGTTTGTAAGGGCTTCAGAACCCAGCACAATGATTTCCATCCACCTCACCCCGAGTTGAAAGTTTGCTCCGCCTCCCTACATACAGGGAGCGTGTTACGAACCTCCGGCTTCCAGCTCAACTTTACAGTGATCCTGACAAAGGTTTGGGGAAGCCACGGAATCTGCATGGCATGACGGGCTCTCTCACTGCTAACGCCATGTGATCTTCGATAAGCCCTGAAAACGTTTGAAGGGAAGAAGCTAATTGCTGCTGATGTCCTGCAGCATCTAGACTCTATATCACAGCCGAAACCCCGGAATCAGCACGTCAAAGCCCAGAAACCACCAACAGTTAAGCCAACTTTCTTTCGCCAGGGCTAGGGTGAGAGAGGAGACCCTTCCAACTTAAGCCAACTTTGCTTTGCTTTGCTTTGCTTAGGGCATGGGGCGGGAGCTTAAGTTCTCTCTCTCTCTCTCTCTCTCTCTCGCTGCTGGTGGCACAACCTGAAACCCAAAGATAACCATCACTATAAGCACGTTATAGCAGCACTGTATAGCATCTACCGACTGATTGAAGCAGAGATGCCAGACATTGTTAAGAACGTAGTGATGTGCCTGGAATGTAATTTGCATGCATGCAGGAATGCAAGTATGTACTGTATGTTTGCTTGCTTGTATGTTTGCATGCATGTATGTATGTAGCTTGCATTCATGTAAGTATGCATGCATGCAAGTGCGTATATCTGCATCTGTTTATGTTTACATGCTTGCAAACATATACGTGCAGTCTTCATGTTCAAGTGTGGCCCGGGGGGGTTCCGAGGGCCAAGCAGACGGGGCAGTACAGTACCACAGCCCTATATTCACACACCCACACATATGTGTGGGTGTGTGTATGAACACTGTATGAAACTAATGATGCCAGACGCCACGCGTGTTCAATGATTGAAAATAGCTTGCATTGAACATAATATGCCGAGCCGTGAACTTCCAATGGCTCCAAGAAGTTTAGGGCTTCAGCTTGAGGGGGACCTACTGAACAAGAGCTGCGAAGCTTCGAAACTCGACAGAAGCTGAGAAGCTGCGAGACACTGCAACTATCCATGTCAGACACTGGCGCCCATGTCACGAGCGGCGCCGCGTGTCTTCTGTCTGACGCGCCCCAAGCCCTAAACCCGAAAAGCTCCCAAACCCTGGCAAAATTGAATCCTGAAACCCTATAGCCGAGACCCTGAAACCCTAAACCCTGGCCACCTGCCGTCTGTCGTGACACGGCGTGCCAGCCCTGGCTGGCATGTGGCCGCAGCTTCACAGCCTCACGCAGCTTCACGGCCTGTCGGGAGCCCATACCTTGCCATACAACCCTCACCCCCCAATTACCGACTATATAGGGTACTTAGAGCCCCTAGGGCCCTAAAAAGGAGGTACCTGGCGGATTAAGGCAATGCCGTGATGATGCGAAGTCATGTGTATGAAATAGAGTGCCTGTCCCGTCTTCTGCTAGTCAACGCTTTACTTTGGTTGGTCGGGCTTGATACAGCACTGCAGTTGAGGTGTTGCGACATATCGAGGCGAGCCATGCTCACTTGCTGTAATCCTAACAATAAAGCCTCCCACGTGGTGAAGCTATGTCGCTCCACTGAACCCCGCAAACCCCAAGACGCCTTACCTGCAATACCTGAGTTCGACACCCAGAAGCTCGGAGTATCCTTCGGCGTGGTGAAACGGTCTTATTCCAAGCACTCTTGTAGCTCGCACTGGCGAGGCAAAAGACTGAATGTCAGCTCCGGGTGGGGCGATTTCAGAACTCGAGGAGGTGGACTTGTGCACAACAACGCACAAGTCGTCCCGCAGCACGAGTGCTTTGATGGCCGTGGCACCCGACGACAGAAGCCCGGTCAGTAGCTTGGGCCCTTCCGAGGATCCCGGGCATGCGCCGGCCACGATGAAACTGAAGCATTTGCAGTTGTTGGTGCGTCTCAGGCATGGTAAAACAGTCGAAGTCAGAAATTGCTTGGCAAGTGTCACTGACGTCGGCAGCATTTTGGCAAGAAAGAATTTGAATGCTTGCCTGACCTAGCAGACCAACCAGACAAAATGTACAAAGTCGAGGATGGGCATTTCACGAAATTCCGGGGCCATAGGACGACCGCTGCTGACTACTACAACTAGTTCTGCTCCTGCTGCTGCTGCTGCTGCTGCCCCTGCCGCTGCCGCTGCCAATGTCACGGCTACTACTGCTGCTACTACTACTACTACTACTACTGCTACTACTACTACTACTACTACTGCTACTATACTACTCTTGCTACGACGACTACTACTACTACACTA
>CAJNDV010014769.1:28807-39965 GCA_905221635.1 Symbiodinium sp. CCMP2456 | reverse complement strand
TTTTCCCCCCCCCCCCCCCTACCCCCGCCAAGTCCAACTTTGTCGGTGGGAGCGGCGTTCTCGAGGTCCAAACCCCAAAAAAACCTGGGGTCCGTTACGGTGGCGTGACCTTGTTGTTGTTGCACTTCCGTCTCATTTCTTTAGGTTTTTAGAAGAAAACATACGTTACCTTGGATATTACTCTGGAAAACTCGCTTTTCCTGACATTTTCGCATTTTGGACGGATTTCGTGTTGTTGTTGTTGTTGCTGTTGATGTTGCTGTTGCTGCTGGTGGTGTTGTTGTTCTTCTTCTTATTGTTGTTGTCGTTGTCGTTGTCGTTGTAGTACAGTGCAATCACTGTACAAGAAACGATTGGATAAGAAACGTGGGGACTACGTCAGCCGGACAGCACCAAAAAACAGAAGTCTTAAACTGCCTTCTAGCTAAGAAATGAAGGGTACCCAACGTTTTGGAATCATTTCTTATTTCTGTGGTTTTCCAGGTCCTGAAACTACAACATGTAGCAGAGGTATATGTAGGGTGCAACGTTCCTTATTTTGGCTGGTTTCCGAGCCCTAGGCTTAGGGCACACGGCAGGAGCCAAAATAAGAAACGTAGGGGGCTACGCTTCTTATTTTGGCTACTTTCCAAGCCCTACAGAGCCGGACACTGTTCTGGCAGTTGCATCTAGACACCAAAGACTGAAGTCCAATGTAATACTGTCTTGGTGGTCTGTCTGGCCTAATGGTTAAGGCGTTTAGCTCAGTTTCGTGGGCTCGATCCCCGGCTAAGGAATGGTTAAGAAATGAAGGGTACCCAACGATTGGGGGGCTGAGAAATGCGGAAATGTGAACCTGAAAGGAAGCTAAGAAATGAAGGGTACCCAACGCTGGCAGCTGGCATTTCTTATCCAGCAGATGCACTGTAGTAGTAGTTGTTGTTGTTGCTGCTGTTGCTGCTGTTGCTGTTGTTGTTGGGTGTTGTATTATTGTTGTTGCTGTTGTTGTTATTGTTGTTGTTGGTGTTGGTGTTGGTGTTGGTGTTGGTGTTAGTGTTGTTGTTGTTGCTGTTGTTGTTGCTACTGATGTTCGTGTTAGTGTTGTTGTTATTGTTGTTCGTGTTCTTGCTCCTGCTCTTGATCTTGTTGTTGTGGTTATTGGTGGCTGTTGTTGTTGTTGGTGGTGGTGTTGTTGGTGGTGTTGGTGTTGGTGTTGGTGTTGGCGCTGGTGCTGGTGGTGGTCTTGATGTTCTTGTTGGTGTTGTTGCTCATGTAGTCCTCCTTGTTGTTGTTGTTGTTGTTGCTGTTGCTAATGTAGTCCTCCTTGTTGTTGTTGTTGCTGTTGCTGTTGCTGTTGTTGTTGTTGTTGTTGTTGTTGTTGTTGTTGTTGTTGTTGTTGTTGCTTTGTTGTTGTTGTTGGTGGTGGTGGTGGTGTTGCTGCTGTTGTTGTTGTCGTTGTCGTTGTCGTTGTTGTGGTTGTGGTTGTGGTTGTGGTTGTTGTTGTGGTGGCGGTGGTCCTTCCTTCCTTCCTTCCTTCTTCCTTGCTCCCTTGCTTCCTTCCTTTCTTGCTTCCTTCCTTCCTTCCTCCTTCCTTGTTGCCTTGCTTTCTTCCTTCCTTCCTTCGTTTCGTCCGCTTCAACAAAAGAAAGGAATAGAGGTTTTCCAAGGGGAACCGAAGGACATGGCACTGAATCCTTCCAAAATGTAAGGAACATGCTTGTTTTCTAGGAAAAACAAAGAAACGCACCAAAAAAAAAAAACACCCCCCCCCCTCCCGTTAAGAACAATACCTACAAAAACAAGCCCTCCTGGCCCCATAACCACGCACAGCCTTCCACAAAGAAGGGAAAAAAGCACCGTTGAAGCCCAAGATGCTGCGATACGCTGGAGGTCATTGGCGAACGAAGTGGAAACCGTGCGCTTGAGGTGGAGGTTGGGCCTAAACGATGTTCCCTTCGACACCTGCCGCAGCTCACGCGTCGTTGCCGCACCAAGATTAAATCACATAGCTCCTACACTAAGCTGCATCAGCATCCGCCTGGGCGGAGCGCAAGCGCAAATATCGTTTGACTTCAGCCTGACACGAACAGCTCCACAGCTTGTGGGCAGCGAGTGAACAAGTCTTAAATCCCAGAATGTGTTACTATCGCAGCATCCCGCAGTGGGGCTTACATTCTGTTTTCAGCCAACAAGACCCTTGCTCAGGGACGGTCCTCGACGGCTGGCGTCCCCAATGCAGTCAGCCTTGAACGCCGCAGGCGCATAAGATTGCTCGGCTTGCAATCCCATAATCGAAAGATATCGAAAGCCATCGAAGGACCGACATTCCAAGTCCAAGCCAACGACGCCATGATCGGAACATCTGGATAGTCTTCTCGGAAGTATTCAAGATCTCTGTACTCTGGCCTCTGCGCGGCCGGCGGCAGGGGAAGAGGAACGCTAAATGGCCCACAGGCCTGAAGTCGCCGCCCCACTCAAGAATGCAGTGCGCCTTTCCGAGCAGGGCATAGCTCACCCCAGGTACCCCAAGCAAGACTTTCCCGGGAAGGCGCGGCGCATAGCCCTGCAAGGCCTCATCAACTGCGAGCAAACCAATTTTCCTCTGCTTGTGCATGCTCCTCAGCCGGACTATGGCTCTGGTATTTCTGGCAGCGACTCTACGCAATTCTGCACTTGAAGCAAGCAGACTAGGTGACTAGGAGGTGCTGATGACGCACCCGACAAGCTGCACAGCAGCAGCTCCGGCCTCAAGTTAAACAGCATTCTCACCAGCTTCTCCGGGGTCAGGTAAACGAGGCTGTACTTTCCTCCCACAGGATTCTCAGCCTCTGTAGTCAAAACATGGGCCTTGAGCAGCTCCTTCCAGCGCGTCAGCCTCGATGCTCTCGCGTGTCTCCACATCTTCGTGGCCTTCGGAGCAAGGCAGAAAACTCGACTCACTTGAGCGGGGCAGTGCGCCTGACCCGAGAAAGCAGGCACGGTAGCTCTCGCCTGCGGCTAAGCTCAATCACGAACATGCGCACTGCTCAAACGTGAAAAGCTTCGCGTGCAGCAAACCTCCTGAGGGCCCTATAAAGATGCACGCTACTTGCCGCCATGCCTTTCTGCTCCGCGAGCTCGTTGAAACGCTGCACCTGGTCCTTCATCAAGGCGATCAGAGGGCTGACCTCGCAAAGCAGAACCGGAACAAACCAAAGCTCATTGTAGAGACCAAGTGACACACCACGAAGGCAGTCCGTTGAGTGATGATGGGCACCAGCTGAAAGCACAGCGACTTGCCAGTGCCCGTTGACCAGAAGACGCAGGTGTCCTGCGGATGCAACAAGATGACCCCCTTCTGCGAACCGTGTGGCCGTGTCACCTTCTGTTGGACGGCCGCCTCGACGACCTGACAAGAATGAATCTCGAATCTGTGGCCCTTCGATGTCCAAGCCTGCCTCACGTTGCTCCGGCCTGGCAGGTGGGCAGCGTTGCTGTGTCACGTGCCATCTCCTTGTATGACGGCCTAGTCTGCACATTGACAGCCTTAACGATGGAACATCGAAGAAATCCTGTGCGATGGCAGACATGTCCACCTGCGAACCCCGGCTTCTGTCCGTCTTCCATGCAAACCAAATACTGGATGCTGTGCACTCACCGCAAATGCAGCTGCCTGTGAAAACGCCGCTTGTGCATGGAGGACGCTGAAGCAATCGTTGCGAAGGCGGCCGCGAGCGCCGGGCAGCCGCAGGACCCGCAGCCCCCGCAGAACAGCCAGAGACAGGCCCACCGTGCCCACGCAAGTACATGCGGCTGCAGACGGTCCGGGTCCAGAGTCTTGCGCGGGCACCTTCTTACGGGGACCAGCAAGGCTTTCTCCGTGAGCGGCCACAGAGCAGCGTGGCCAAGCTGCCAGCATCCCGGCGTGCTGTCGTAAAAAACTAGTGGTTATGCTCGAAGCGTCAAAGGACTGCAGTAGACTGAACTTCGTAGAATAAATGCGGCTGGAACTGTGGCTGAAGATACAACAATTATTGACTTGAGCTTCTCTTCCTTGGGCCATTCAGGTTCTGCGTGCAACAACGCTCCACTCCC
Source organism: Symbiodinium sp. CCMP2456 (assembly GCA_905221635.1). Taxonomy (NCBI): domain Eukaryota; class Dinophyceae; order Suessiales; family Symbiodiniaceae; genus Symbiodinium; species Symbiodinium sp. CCMP2456. The sequence goes on along the minus strand of CAJNDV010014769.1, from coordinate 35,912 downwards.
AGTCTGTCCATTCTAGCGAAATGCCCGGAATGTAGCCTGCAACCACGAAGAGAATCGCTACAGGCCTGAGGATACTTTCGAGCAGCTCCTTGTCCTGCGTATGACCCGCGCAAAGGACATCTCCCCCCGTTGCAACCAAAGACAGACTCATCTTGCATGAGTCCCCACAATCACTGGAACCCGGCGCGTGAAAGGCTGGGAGGCAAGGAGAGGTACAAGGATCGAACAGCAACTCCATGATTGCCTTTGCTACAGTCGACGTCCTTAGTGGCGCCGGTCACCATGTGCTTCTGGAGATCCAGCTCGTCTCGCGGAGAAAAGACCATCTCCTCATGCGCGTTTGTGATCGGATCTCGCGCATATGTTCCACAAATACCTTCTGGTGTCCTTCATGTGGTCTGGCATGCTGGACATCATTGCCTCGCATGATGACAAATGACAAACGAATCTCAGAATCTCATACTTCCAACAACAGCCTAAACAGTAGTTGCCGCTTCCTTGACCGATTCCAAAACCCCATGCAGCTGATGGCGCTGTCTTTGTGTACGGGCTTGCTATGGCTTGCTCCATGACAACGTGCACCATTGTGCTTGTTTAGCGCGTTTCGCTTGCATTCTGAAAACCTTGTGGAGAACAAGTTCATCTGTCGCACAGCCATCAAAGCTCTCATCGGACGCCTGGAACCGCGGACTGTCTGGATTGGGTGCCGTTTCGACCACCTCGGTAACAGCTCCACTTTGACTTTCGCTTTATGCTGCATTACACAAACAGTAGCTTGGATTTTACGTGGGCTTCTTCGACATGCAGGTGTTCTTGACGTGTCCGCCAATAGCTGCTTTTCTGGATGCATGCATGCGCTCACCCAAGCGATGAGATGCATGCAAAATTCGTGTCGCCGGTGCTTTCCTAGAAAGCAAGATGAGACTGACATACATCCATTGACCTCCATGAGCGCAGGTCTTTGCACCTGCAAACATGGCCCAGTTACTTTTGGGCAAAGCACGTGGACCTCTGGGCCACGACGTCCACAGGTCTCGACTATGGCACCGGGCAGCATGGAACAAAGTGAAACGACATGATGGCTCAGACAACCAGTGCTTGCTGGGACACCCATGGTGCTGGTGGTGGACCATGGTTCGGATTCCTTTCCCAGCTGCATGTCTTCGACTCCGGGGCCCCTACCAGGGATGGAACTGTGCAGTTGAGCCTTGGGGCACCGACTATGGCGAGGACGGCATCGTAAGCCCGGCAAGTAGCTTCCTGAACGGCCCCGTAGTTCTCGCGGAAATCGCCGCTGCAGTTCATACCCACCACGCTCGTGTAGGCGATGCAGACTCCGAAGTCGTATTTCTGATTGTAACCACACGGAGAGCAGCCACTTCCCCAGTCTTCACCGGGGTGGCCCATGACCCTCGCGTCCTTGGGGTCTGCACTTGGGTCCTGCATGGGCCAGACGTCCTGGCCAACCTGGTCCTCAGATGCTGCAATCGGTTTCTGAGAATCCGACACACCCCAAACGGTAAAAAAAGACCAAGGCCAGTGCTGAAAATGGCAACAGTCAAGCATGTCATGAGGAGACATCTTCTGCACGAAGGACAGGAACCATGATGATTATGATGATTGTGGTGATGATGACGCAAGCAATGGCGAGGGTCACCATCATCATCGTCGTAATCATCACCATCAGCAACTTCATCATCATCTTCATTATCGCCATCACCATCACCATCGTCCCAGTCATCATCATCCTCACAATAATAATCATCATTATCATCATCATCATCCTTGTCTGGTGAGCATGCGCCTCTGTTTGAGCCAGTGCAACTGTCAAGAGGTTCTTGTTTGGGGTGCTCTGGTTCTGAAGTGTAAATTAACGAATTTCATAGTTGCGCACAATCCGCTCAACCTTCGAGCCGTGTCGTGGGCCCGCCCCCACCCGACTCGCCCAACACTTTCCGATGTGTGGCGACAGACAGACTTGCTTTCGATGCGAAGCACCTGTTTACAGACCTGTAGTATTAAGAAGTCTGCTGTTCTGTTAAGGTTGGGAATCCTCCAAATCAACATATTCGGGAAGCCTGCGGGGAGCCTCGGGTGGAAAGTGTGATTGAGGTGTGAATGAATTCTTAAAGAAGTTCGAACAAAGTGCAAACGGAAAGGGTTGAGCGAATACAGACGTGTAAACAAAGTGTAAACAAGCTGCGAATAAAGTGTAAATCAAGTGTACACAAAGTGCACACTAGTCAAGAGTCACTTGTCACCAATCACCTGGTGCTTGGCCTTTCACTGCGAAGCCTACACCACGCTAGGACGAAGTTCTGGGATACTGGACTAGCACGGAATTGGGTGCACCGGGGCCGGGGTTGGAGCATGGCCTCCGATAGTGAGGGCGTGCTTGCACACATCATTGGAAGCTTGCACTTTTCTTACTTTTGTTACACTGTTTTCGCACTTTGTATGAAGAGGGCGCCGAAGCCACTTTACACTTCTTTACGCTGCTTTCACTTCGCTTAATTAAAGGACACACAAACCAATGAGACAAAGCACTCTTTTCATCTTGTCCTCACAGACCAGTTATAGTCTAGTTCTCAATGGCTGCTTCCTGATGGCTTGGAGATAGACTCACGAACCTTCTAGAGAAACACCTGAATCACCCAGCTATCTAAGCACTTGGCAGTTCATTCCTCACACGCCTTTCTTTCCTCCTATTTAATTACAAATGACACAGGAGATCCGTAAATTAAATTTGAGACAGAAACAGAAGGCGTGTTCGTGATTCACTTTGTTCATTAGGTTCGTTCATGTTTTATTAAAGAAAAGCCGTGCTTCGGTGCCCTCCACTACCACGCTTAATTCGACTTAGTAAATTCAATAAAGAATAGGGAAAAGAAGAACGAACCATGCATGAACTAAATCTAGAGGTGAAGAGATTGCTACTGTTGGTCTGGCTCCTGTCGTTCATTCGCTTCATGCGTTCATTCATTTCGCCCTTCCTTTTCATTTCATTGCGAATAAACGCAGTGAACGAACGAACGAAACCTCCAAGCCACAGGAACTAACCCACAAGATCAAGGTAGTAACTGCAAGATAGGTGTGATAACGGCTAGGAACGAACACGTGGTTCTTTTGTTCTATTCATTTAACTAAGCGAAAGGAAAAGAACGAACCATGAAGTTTGTTCCTGTACCTTCTAGTGTAGCAGCTTAGAGGTTAGACCCTGAGGAACGAAACGATAATTCCATTACAGACAATGGGTGAACGGTGAACGGCTGCAAAAATTAATGGAATGAACGCAATGGAGGAAACTGAAGCGTGGTTGATTTCTGTAGATCTTTTACGTTCACTTTGTGCACCGCTCATTCCACATGCCACGCTTACGCTTCACTTTTGCGTTTACTTTTAATGGTGTAGCGGAACGAATGAGGAACGATTGAGCCGTGCGTCGTTTCCCTCCGTTACGCTCACTTCGTTCCTGCTGTATTCTACTAAATCCTGTTACTGTTCCTTGTTTGTTGTTTCGCTCAGTTGTAACGGATTGAATAAAGAGAAAGTAGGCACGAGGTGAACGAAAGCAACAAAACAAGGGACCCAAAAGAGCACGTGTTTCGTTTATGCGCTTGTCTTGTTTTTCGCAAGTGTTCTAATAAAATAAAGTGAAACACGGGCCTTTTGGACTGGAATGTGCTGGTCATTGAAGGTTCTGGGATTCGCTTGGTGGTGGTGACTGAGAGATGAGATGAATGGTCAATGAAGTGAGTTCTCTTGGTTACATTTAAACATGAAAAACGAATGGAAAGTGATGGAATGCGTGTTTTCCGTCTCTAAATTTAAACAAGAAGACGAACGAAATGAAATGAACCGTTAACTAACTAGGAACTCAGCCCTGTAGTCAATGGTCTATTAGGTGTTTTGGTATTCTGGATTCCGTGTTGTGTTTGTTTGTGTTTAGTTTAATTACAAAGAAGCGCAGCGGATGCATGAACTAAATTACAACAAACAAAATGACCACTCTTTTTGTCTTTCATCATTCATGACTCACTCATGGTTTTCCTTAGATTAAACTAATATGATCACTAGTCTTTTTGGTAACAGTACGCGATCCATATAATTTAATCAGAGAAGCCGCTGTGAGTACAAAGAGAGACAAATGAACAGAACGTAGTGAATGTAATGGGTGCTGTCTTCCTTGCGTTCTTATTTTGACGAATTCTGCTAAAGTAAAACCCGCATCCACTTCGCTACTTTGTTTGTATTTGTTCAAGTTGGTACATTAGGAACGGAAGGCAAAAAAAGAACGCATGCTTCAGTTCCTTCAGCTCTTGTATCACTACCCTCGTTCCTCACGACCCATCAGTTACAGCCGCTGGTGAAAGGTCAATGTACTTTGTCTCCTTGAGTTGTTCTTTTTCAATTGATTAAAACAAGGACGCATGTTTAATTAAGCGAAAACACAGACATAAGATCACAAAGAACGAAAGACCCAAAGTTTTAATGTCAACAGCATGATTTCATTACATCATATTATCGTTTAACATTAGGAAAATATGTCTTTCAGTGAATCACCAGGCTGTCACCAAAGGCCTGAGTTTTACATCCAAGTTCTCGGGGCCTTGTGTCCCAACCTTAAAGACGCTTCCTTATTTCGTTCCTGTTGCGTTTCCCTGGCTTGTGTGCTTCTCGCTTTCGCTTCGCTTCATTAAAAGATACACACAAACCAATTCAACGAAAGGGAGGAATCTCGCTTCATTTCGCTTCACTGAATTCCACTACGCTTCACCCGTTTAACTTGGGCCTTTTGACTCTTGCCCTTTGACTCCTCACCCTGCAGCCTGGTAACTACTGAGATACTTGGTAGGTGGTAAGTCTTGGGGAACAGGTGTTATGGTGGAAAGGATGTGGTGCATGTTTTGTTTGATTTAATAGAACAAAGGTAAGGGAAAACGGAGACGGGACGCACGCTTCGTTTTGCTTTGAAGTAAATAAAACGCACCACACAAAAGCAACAAAGAACCCAAATAATTAAAACAATTAAATCACGCATTCCTCTCTGCTTCCTTAGTATTCAATTAGTTTAATTTGGTTCGTTGTGGGCTTTTGTTCCTTTCCACCGTTCCCTGTTGTTGCATTGTGAGAGTGTACTAGCGGGTGACCCGCGGGAGGAACGCACGCGGAAAAATATCTGACTTAATAAATGAAACACGCACGCACTTATTTCACTCTTTTGTCGTTTCGTTTCATTAAGTTAGGTCTGTTGTAGCCAGTTGATGTTGCAGGAGATCTGGAATGTAACGGTTCGTTAGGAGGCTACACCACGGTCACGTGGCATTGAGTGGTTAGTGAGGATGTAAAAGTGAGTTTGGTTTGTGTCATTAATTTAATTAGTTGAAATATACCAAGAAACGAAGAACGCGCGTGTTTATCTTAATCAAACGAATGCCACTACTCACGAACCGCAAGGAAATTCATGTTGTAGAATTAGCTCAGTCTTGTGGTGTAACAGCCCAGTGATACAGGTGGGGCAATGATAAAATCTGGGCCAACTTTATGTAATGAAACAAGCGTAACAAAGAGGAGCGTTTGTTCATTTCATTACAGCAAAATCAAAAGGAAAAGTGTGCGAGGAATTGGTGGAATGAACGGCCACGTGCTCAGGGTCTTATTGTTAGGCCGTTGGCTTCCTCGTAATCAAGCATGATTCAATTTCAGAGAGGAACTCGTAACACTGCTCATGCTGTCAAGGAATGTGCTACCTCAAGACTTTTCCTAACCTGACAGCCGCCGTGTGGGAAAAGAACTGATGTAATCAAGCAAAGGTAATGAGTGGAACGAAACACGCTTCACTTCATTACATTTAAATCCCAGGTGAACTGTTGTCTTCATGTGATTGGTTATGTGGCTTTATTATGGGAGTTTCTTGTGTTATCAGTTCCTGTATATTTTAAACCTAAAATATGCTTTCCTGTTAACATGAACACCTGTATGAACTAAGTTATAACTACCAAGATGTAAATCGCTGAATGAAGAGAAGAGACATGAAATAAAGCATGCAGCGAATGCGTGGTTCCATTCATTTCTTAACTTTAATTGTCACAAGCGAGTTCACTTTCCAAACCTCTTTTCCGCCCAGCCTTGTTCCTGATTCAATTAACCCAGCACTAGCCTTTTGTTCCACCACACGCTACATCCAGATCCTGTTATAGCATGAATAAAGCGTAATGTAGGTATAGCCTGAGCTGCTTCATCCTATCCTCACAGAACCACTTATAACGCCATTTTATACAATTAGTAACCCTCTGTTAGGGGGGGGGGTAGAGGGCAGGCCACCAAAACAACCCAAAACGTGATTTGTCATATCCTCTTATAGTGTGATAAGCATCTCCTAGTGATTGAATTTAGCAGAGGATAGAGCTCAGAGTTTCCAGTTTAGGGCTGTTGTAATAGAATTACGCTAGCTTCCTCACTTTCTTCACATCCTTTCCCTCCACGCAGTTCGGGTCTGAACGTGAGAATGAAAAGGATTGCGTGACGGTGGAAAACCCCCCAAGCTCGTTCGTACCTTGTGTATAGTTTCTGTGTTACGCTTTATCTTTAGAATAAAGCGTAAAGCGTAACGAATCCTTCAGCGGTTGGTCTCTTCACCGATGTGTTTTTAATGAAATAGAATGACATGTGACCCTCTATTACTTTTCTTTCTATGAATAACCACCGGAACCAGGCACTCGTTAATCTTTCTCTCGTTTTATTTGAATTCATACAACCCAACATGAGGATCCTGGCATCATCACGTAGTTTCCTGAGTGGTAATTCTAAATGTGCTATGCCCCAGTTCCCTCTATGCTTCTTCACATTTATGTAGTAGAGTAGTAGTAGTAGTAGTAGTAGTAGTAGCAGTAGTAGTAGTAGAAGTAGAAGTAGTAGTAGTAGTAGTAGTAGTAGTAGTAGTAGTAAGTAGTAGAGTAGTAGAGTAGTCGTAGTAAAAGTAGTAGTAGTAGTAGTAGTAGTAGTAGTAGTAGTAGCAGTCCTAAACCTGCTCCCGTAATTCAGCCGTTTCCAAAACACAGACAATCAGCAGGAACCCACCATGGATTCTCCTCCTGTCAAGTCC
>CAJNDV010014769.1:0-23238 GCA_905221635.1 Symbiodinium sp. CCMP2456 | reverse complement strand
TGTCTGTCTCCGTCTGTCTGTCTCCGTCTGTCTGTCTCTGTCTGTCTGTCTCTGTCTGTCTGTCTCTGTCTGTCTGTCTCTGTCTGTCTGTCTCTGTCTGTCTGTCTCTGTCTGTCTGTCTCTGTCTGTCTGTCTCCGTGCGACTGTGTGCGTGCATGTCTGTGTCTGTGTGTCTGTGCGTCCATGTGTCTGTGCGTCCATGCGTCTGTGTGTGCGCGTCTGTTTTCGCCTCTGTGTGTGTGTGTGTGTCTCTCTGTCTGTCTGCCTGCGTGAGCGTGAGTGAGTGAGTGCGTGTGAGTGTGCGAGTGTGTGTGTGTGTGTGAAAAGGAAAGAGGGTGTGTCTGTGAGAGAGAGAGGGTGTGTGTGAGAGAGAGAGTGAGAAAGCATGTGCGTATGTGTGTGCACGAGACTCTGTGTGTGTGTGTGCATGTGTGTGAATGTGAGAGAGAGAGAGAGAGTGTGTGTGTGTGTGAGTGTGTGTGTTTGTGTGAGTAAGTGAGTGAGTGAGCGGGTGAGAATGTGAGTGTGAGCGTGAGCGTAAGTGTGAAGGAGTGAGCGAGTCAGTGAGCGCGTAAGTGCGCACGTGCGTGAGTGACTGAGTGTGTGGGTGAGCGGGTGAGTGAGTGAGTGAGTGAGTGAGTGAGTGAGTGAGTGAGTGAGTGAGTGAGTGAGAGAGAGTGAGTGAGTTGAATGACACTAGCCAAATGCTCTCCTTCATGAACATGATGCATTTATCCATGTCTACAACGCCGAATGGCATTTGGCTCAAGACTGGACATGACCGGCTTGGTCGCATAAGGAATGTTTGATTGATCGTGCGCCTGGGGAAAGGGATTGATCTCGGTTGGTCGCAACTGCCTGACTGGCTTACTGTAATTTTGCATGGTGGCGGAGCGTTGGCTCTGGATACAGGGAAAGAGTGAAAGAGAATAGACATCGGAATGAAGGGATCGGTGGCGAATCAAACGGTTCCCACCTCATTGTATCACGGTGAGCTGGAGAAGTTGGAGGATTGGGCCTGGAAACTGAAACTGTATGTTGGTTTGTACAAACTTGTGGCAAAACAAATGATGGACGATGTTGAAGGGTCGAACCCAGTGATTGACGATGACCTTTGTGAAGCGTTTGATGTTCAACAGACCAGGAATCAAAACAATGCCACTGTTCTCACGACAACTGGCCCACATGCTGGCGCAAGTCACTGATCGTGCCGCACTCGCGATTGCTAACTCTCACGGGTCCAGGATCCAGCCCCGAAGTTCAGTCCGCGAATTCATTTTATTTTTTTCTGCCCGGGTTTCGCTGTATGACATGTAAAACGGTGGGCGGCTAAAATTCGCAGCGCCATTTCAAGATTACCTTTCCAGTAAAAACAAAGCCAAGTTGTTGGGAGAGATCCTCTTTAGCAAACACAAGCAAATTGCAATTAAAAACAACCTGCAACAATAATAGTTCAAAATTATGTGGTATAACAGTTAACCAGTTAAACCAAATCATATAAGGAACAATAAAGCTAGCAAAAAGCATACACAACAAATGAAAGTATGATTCAATAAAGAGGAAACAATAAAGAAACACAATATATATATATATAAACAAATATGTAAACAACACTAGGGAAACATAGCAAATCACTGGAACTTATATAAAAAACGATAAAAACTCTCCAAAGAAAAACAAAAAGCCACAAATTAAATAATAGAGAACATAAACATGAATAAAAATAGAAAACGCATGAAACAAACAACAAACAATAACAGAAACCATGAAAACAAAGCCAGACAACAAAAAAAACACAAAAACTAATATAATATTAAAAACAAAAGAAAATAATCACAAAAAACAAAAGAAACAGGAAGAGATACTCTAGTCACCGAGCCGCAAATGCCATTGCTGGCAACAAGTGGAGCCAAGCTCTGCTTTTTCTTTCCGTCTGTTTTCCGAAGAGAGGTAACTGGGGCAAAACTTTTTGAATCAGTTTGAATCAAGATCCAGTTGAGTGTGTGCTGTTTCGTTTGTTTTTCAGGAAGCTGTCTCCGGGAATTTTGATTTGTACAGGCTGAAGAGTCTGTATAGTTTGTAAAGTCTTCACAGTCGTAAATCAATATCTCTCCGCTCCGCTCATAATTCAGTCTTGGGCAATAACAGTCTGGTAGAATGCCGACTCCACGTCTACAGCTGTGCGCCTGTAGTAAAAAACACATCTGTGTTTGCCTGTGTTCCTATACGCCTTCCGAGAGGATACACGCCCAGGTTACATATTAACGGGTGGGTGGGTGGGTGGGGATGGGTGGGTGTGTGGGCGGGTGGGCGTGTGGGTGTGTAGGTGTGGGTGTGGGTGTGGGTGTGGGTGTGGGTGTGGGTGTGGGTGTGGGTGTGGGTGTGGGTGTGGGTGTGGGTGTGGGTGTGGGTGTGAGTGTGGGTGTGTGCCGAACTCCTATTGCTAAGGAGATTGAGTTTGATCATTGAACTACTATGTATCTTTGCTGGCAGCCTATTCGGTCATGTCAGCCAATGAAGCTAGCGGAATAGGTGGAAGGAGCTATGGACGCGTGGCTCTGTACCTGCCGATTTGTCACTCGCTGAAGAGTTAGTTATATATATATATATATAAATATATATATATATATATATACATGCGGCCTTCAGGTTCTCTTAGATTTCGAAAGTCTCGTATTGCATCTAGATTTGAGCATCGTGATCTTTGATCAGACTTCACAGGCTCCCATTCGGTAAATGTTTGGCTATAGACAAGAAGAGGAAAGAGATGTGAAAGGTTGACTTCAGAAGATGGACGACAACCGGCTGTGACCGGAATCTACATGTGTGTTTTTCGGCTACTTCGTGGACTAAAACCCAGTCCGAAACTCTCACGTGCTCACTATGACTTGCTGCAGGCCTCCACCGCATCAGTGCTGCCGGAGGTGGCGCCCATTCTCTCGTCCTTGGAGATTTACACGGACAAGCAAGAGAGCACTTGGAAGGCTATGTTGTAGGTAGAAGGCAGGTGATCCGCCAAACCAAATGACCATGGCAGTCTTGTCCTTCAACTGAAGTGCGGGTTAGCAATCTGCCAGTCTGCCTCTAAAAGCATCTTGGAGCTGCGCGTCTGAGGGTTCTCGCGTATGAGCCGCCTCCACCAATGCCCGTGCTGCCTACATGGTGCCAACAGTGACTTGACTCCAATGTCCGCAGCACAGCTGGCGAACCGCTCGGAATCTAGGAATCTTGAACTTCCTTACTTCTTCCAGCGCTCGCACCCGCTCGGGAGCATCAGCTCCACCCTCGCGAAGCGGCCCGGAGGCCAGGCGCACGGCCTCTCCATCGTCTGTCTCGCGAACTTAGGAACTCAGACGTCCCCGCCTCCACATCCGACACACTTCCGGTTATTCCGTCGGTTACGAGAATGAGCATGACCTGAGATCCGCCAGGGAACCCCAACAAGCTGGACAAACTCAGCCGCAGGTCGAGAGGGCCACCGCAGCACACAACCGAGTGAATTGCAACTTGCTGGCAAGATTCGTCTTCCTTAATTTCCAAGTGAACTATACACTGCGGCCAACAGCTGCATGTACAGCCGACAAAACACATCCAGGAGCAGGAAAGCAGCTTCGGGGTCAATCGCGAAAGCTGACAGCTCAGGCCTCATTTGTGGCTGGCACTGCGAGCACACGGCTGTCTTCGAGCGAGGTCTGCACAACTGCTATGGCAGATAAAAAGTCGTATGCTTGCAGTTGCGCCGATCCCTGTGCTAGATAGGCTGCGAACACAGCAGTGATCACCTCGACCGGAACCTTGAAATCCACATCCTGGTCAGAGGAGGGCAAAGGGCCAAGGCAAAGGAGACAACGCGAAGGCAAAGGGCCCGACTCCAAACGATCGAGTCACAGACAAGCCGGCTGCGACCTGCCCGCGGGATTTCAGGATCACCTGGGCAAAAACCGGCTTCCAGTAAACCAAGGAAAAGCTCCAAGTCTTCTAAGCCCTCTAAGCGCCCTACATAAGTCTAAGCGTGTCAGACGCATGCGAGCGTGGGGCATGCGATACTTGTTGCTTCATGCATCTTGTGCGCGGAGCCCAGGGTCTGAGTTCGACCCGAGCGACCTTTCACGTCAGGATTCAGGCAGAAGGTCCTGCATATGTTCCGAGACGGGCTGCGAAGTTAGCGTGTTGGCTTCTACCTTTGGGAGCGACAATGTATCCTCGACGTTCTCGATTGAGTGAAGGTCTCCGGGAGTTGCTGAAACCATTGACTGCACTTGGACTGGAGAAGCTGCGGGCATCGAACTAGTCTCGGAGAGCGGATCCTCTTTGCTCGTGATCGTGGTGGGCTGCTCAGTCGCGACGGCAGACTCCGTGGAATGCTCGCGCACAGCATATTCCTCCACTGTCTCCCCAACCTCGTCCCACCACTCCTCCACTTGCTCGGATGCCCCGTTGTAGGTTGGAAATGATAAGCGGCTCAAACCAACCACTTTCCACAGTCCGGTCCCACACTTCTCTTGAAGTTCGTCAAAGTTGTTCTTCTTCTCTGCTTCCATTTCCAATTCTTCACCTGGGTCACCTGGGCTGCGGAAGAAAGGAGTGGATCAAGTATCTGCCCTGCATGGTTGCATAACAAAGGCTTGTTCAGAGTTCATGTGGCCTTGGCCGGGGTGCAAATCAAAAGACCTTTCTCGTTCTACATCCGCGTCACACACTGCAAGGATTTCTTGCCAGGAGTTCCGCTTAATCTGCGCCACGGCGGGTTGGATCGTGCCATAGAGATGATGATCGGCTTCATGGACGAAAACTTCTAAAAAGGCCTTGACCACATCGTTGTAGCTTACCAGGGCAGGTTTTAACTTGGGGCTCTGGGCCAGAAGCTCATGGGCCGGCACCTCTGGATTCCGCGACTCCTCCTTCGACACACTCGCCTGTAGAGCATCGGTGTCCTTGTAGAAGTCTTCGATCTCTCGCTTCACTTTCTTGAGAAGCTCTAGAGAGTCTTGCTCGCGACGATGTTTCTTTTCGAGCTCCTCTTTTTGCTTTGCTGCCTCAATGACCTCAGCCTTCGCTATGTCGTGCGACGCGATGGCCTCATCTCGGAGCGTCTGCTGTTCTTCCAAAGCCGCACGAGCTGCATGCAGAGCTGAATCTGCCTCCTCGTGCCCTGACTTGTGCTTGTCAACAAGCTGCCCTGCTTCTTCAGCTTCTGCCCTCTTCGCCTCCTTTGTCTTCTCGGCTTCCTCGAGGGATGCCTCCTTGTCAGCCAGGCGCCGCTTCTTCTCCGCAAGGTCCTGCTCCATTGTCTGCTGCTTCTCAAGCATCGTTCTCTCCGACTGCTCGACATCCTCGGTCATCTTCCGCACCTCCTCCCTTACATCTTCGAAAGCCGCAAGAGCCTGCTCATAGTCCCGGCTGGACGTTGCGTTAGCCGCCGTTGACTGTTCCAAAGCGAGCAGGGCTTGGTGCGCCCTCTCCTCCTGAGCACAGAGCTAAGACGGATGCCTCTAGAGAACGTACATGTGACTGACTCTCCAGGCCATGCTGAAGGAGGTCCAATGATCAATAGTTTAAGTTATTTAAGTTTACGATAGGCGACTCATGGCTTCGCGCATTACGAAATGAGTTTTGCTCGGGTGTTTGCTGTAGAGGTCGGCAGGAAAAACCACCTCATCATGAACAACTGCACACATTTGCACGGTGAACGTGCCTGTCAGGCCTTGTTTCGATGTTGCCTGTCCACACAATGTGAAAGACTCGCTGCCGAAGCGAGCCACCCCGGACCGCTTTGTGGATTCCGCTTCGCTTCTTCCGCTTAGGGCATCCGAGATCGATTCCAGACGGAAGCGGGTGAGACAGAGATCTGTTTGACTTCCGAGTGTCAGGGCGGTCTCAAGGTAGTTCTCGCAGCGATTGTACCGGGGGCGTAATGTGGCGGCCCACTTAATCCGACCTGCCTCTATAATGCGTTGTGGGCCGGGCTTATTCGAGCCGCCACCTAAAATGTGGGTGTCCTCTATATTGCTTTTTTTTGCCGGCGGATTTGCTGTTGTGTTGCTTCCTTTCTGCTAATGATCAATCTTAAGGCACCCACGACCTAAACCCCTCTCCAAACCCTAAATCCCCGCCCTGAAGCCCGAAGCCCCTAAACTAACCCGAAATCCCCCTTCACCCGAATATCAACCCCCCCTTTGTTAACCCCAAACCACAGACCGATTAAGCAAATTTTGTGGTCCTAAACCTTGTAAGTACTTCAGCACTGACACCTACGGAAGCCTCCTAAACCCTTTTTCTTAAGCCCCCAGCCCCGATGAAACCGTTTTAATTGAAACTAAGCAACCACCCCAAGCCCCCCGAAACCTACCGAACCCTCCTCAACCCTTCTACTCAAGCACCGAACTGAGCCCTCCTAAGCCCTTCTATTCTACTTGCGCCTTAAGACCCCATGCCAGCCGTATTAAATAGGCCGCACAAGTACTAACACTGTTGGATTCTGCCTGTAGCATTTGCAACAGTATCGGTTCGCATTGCTGTAGCTGTTGCGCGGCATAGAGAAGGGGGGATAGTCTTATAAGATTGTCGGGCCGCCGCGCATTGGAAATTAGCCAAACAATTATCTGATGTTTCCAGAGGTGTTTTCTGGAAGTTCCTATTTAATGGTTTTTGGTGTTGAGACTTTGTTTGTAAGTTTTGGGGTCCTGATTTGGTGCTTTTTTGGTGTTGGGATGTTGTTGGTGTTTGTCTGGAGAATTTGTTTTTGCGTTTCTGTGCAGCTTGCCCGGATCCAGTGTCCTGCGTTTTAGAAGTTTAGAAGTCAAACACAACATTACGAAATGAACCACTCCTCAAAAACACTAAGCTCAAACACCAAAAACACGCTAATACAAACACCCACCACTCCAAAAAAACACGAATCCCAAACACCAAGAGAGACACTAATAATATCAGCACTCGAAAAACGCCAAACTCAAAAATCAAAGCAACCCAAAATTAAATAGCTGACTGCGGCACATTCCCTGGCCGCATCTTTGTCAGAATGTCATGGTCTGACAGACACGCACCTACAGTTTATCAGACCTTGAAGGGGAGTGCGAGTTCAAGTTCGACTCCACTCTCACATTCTGAAGGGGTCTTCGGATGCAAAAGCACGACGCCGCCATGTTTCAAGGCTACCTCGAGTTCGGTTTCATTCATGACTCACTGATTTTCTGGTGGGCGGGGAGGGGGAGTGAATATAGACAGAAAAACTCTTGTTGGAAACAGCTTCAGGGGTTTCCCATACAGCTTCAGAAGAACATGGAGATAAGCGCATCTATAGGAGTTGAAACACTGCGACCGTAAAGACCGGGCACGCCGTGACGCGCATGAACTCAGTAAAACAAGACGAGCACTGTAGGGCACATGAACTGACTAAATCTCTGAGCATTATCCGGCGGCCTGTTCTTTGAGATGAGCTTGTCGATTCTCAAGTTCTTCGATATGCTGCTTGCGCTTCTCCTCCGCCTTCTTCGCGTCATCCTCCTTTTGCGAATGCTCGGCAATCGAATCTTTCAGCTGCTTCAGGCGGCTCTTGGCCACGCCCTGTGCACGTCTGACTGCTTGGTTTACCTCCCCGGGCACACTGCGTGACATCTCGTCTTCACGAAGCACCGAATGAAGCTCCGAACCATCCCGCACTGCTCCGGGCAGGGTCAGTAGACCTTGCACCAGAATCCACGAGAACATAATCGGCGACATGAAGGAAGGAAAGGGCCTGATATCAATGCATATACAGAATGATGAGCCTGAACGGCGACAACAGTAGAAAATCACACTGTGCCAGCCGGCAGAGCAGCTTTATCGCCGGAGTCAGCATGTTGGGACGTGGCTCTGTCCGTTGGGCATTGGGAATGTAGCAACCGGAAGATCGAGGTCACTGCACGGTGAGCGCCGCCGAAGGGGGCCACGGTGCCGCCTTGTTGTTCCACTCTCCTGCTTGCCAAACGACTACTAGCTTCGATAGCGAAATGGGGATGAGGATAGTACTGCTCGTCATTAACAAGAGCAAGACCAATAATCGTAAGATTTCGAAACGGTGGCAATGGCCTTTGGTGATCACACTTGTAATGTTTGCACTGGCCACGGCGACAGGAATCATTAAGGAATCCGAAGCATTGTTTGGGAAAGTGTTGCTCCGCCTCTTCTCTGCGGTGTTGTCTGGGCGGTGGTCTACCGAGAGCCTCACCGCAAAACCGTCCTGCAGAATTCGAGAGGTACCAATTTCGACAAGCTACGAACATGCAAAGTGCCGAGCTTAATCCGTTCACTTGCCATCTCCTTCTTGCCGAGAATGGCCCTGCTGTCGCCCACCTCGGGCTTCCTAACTGCACACGGACAGGTTCGCTGCGACGAGCTGAGGCACCGGCATTGGCAATCAACAGTCTGAGACGTCCCTCCTTGTGCCCAGGCAAAAGCTGTGTCGTCACAAGATATTTTTCCTTGTTTGCGGACCTTGCCAGACACCCTGAGCCTCGTCGGGCCCAGCCAAGCAAGCTGCGCAGCAGGTGCTGCCGGAAGTTGCCCAGGTCCGACCTCCAGTAGGCTTCTCCGAGCCGCAGCATAGCGCAGCATAGCGCATCGCGCGGCTCTCCGAGGCCCTGACCTGCGCCGCCTTCCAGCTTGTTGGCGTACCTGAGGCCACTCCTCGGAGGCCCTTGGCCCCCTTGCGCTTGCGCTTGCATCCGCTTGCTGGGCACTGGTGGAAGGTATGTTCGGTGACCTTGAAGCCTGCCAGCAAGGCCGACTTCAAGACCTGTTCAGCGTTCGCGTCCTCGGTTCTGGAGCTGGCAAACTCCCCCGGCCCGGCGCACACTGCGTGGTGTGCTCAGGATCGGGCTCGCTTGCGCCTCAGTTGTGGACGAGACTGGTATGCGACTCCACTGAAGCCACACATCCCGTGCGCCCCGAACCCAGGTCCCAAATGACCTCCCCAAGGGCACGAGATGACAGGAGAACGGCAGATGAGCCCTGCTGCTTTTGTATCGTTTAACTCGGCTGACAGCACGAGCTCAGGCCATGGCTGATCCCTCAAGGAGTCGAGGATGTTTCGCTCCAGATTCAGTGCGACCTTAAAATTTGGGTGATGGTTATGACCTCGTTGTGTTACATGTTTTCTTGTGTCTATACAAGAATCCTCGAATCTAGAGCTCACCCAGGTGTGCGTTTGCCCTCTGTCAAATCGCATCCTCGTGCGAGAGACATACAGACATCTTGACATCTCCCTCTGCTTTATGCCACTCCATTTTGACTTTTAGCAAGATCTGGTGAGGGCACTGCATGAAGATGCTTGAGAGAGGATGGCAGTGCAGGGAGCAGCCACACCGACGCGATTATCAAAACGTAACGGTTGTGGGTCCCTGGCGAAGTTGCTGCAGGAAATTCCAGCATGACCGTCCATCACGGCGTAAACAGCCATTGCCTTCTTGCAGCAGAGCAGATCATGGTGATTTGGAAAGTTACAGTTACACACCACAGATTTGGTGGCCTGTGACATGACGCTTTCAAGTTGAGTGGCCGACCTACGCAGGACCTAGACTGAATTGTGAGGAACGGACCGCAGACTTGACAGTGCTGCCGAGCCTTAGCTTGCTTGCAACCGCTAGCATGTAGATGCAGTGTGAGGCAGTGTGCACAGAAGCTGTCTGGTTCATACTGCGGCATGAAGCCGTCAACTTTCGCTCGGCAACTCTCGACAAATTCTCTACCCAGCACTCCTAGCCTTCTGGATGGCATCCCCAGTTGCATCAGCGCGTCACGCTCCATTGCACCCAAGCCACTAACCACAACGCTTAGGATGTTTGGGGAACCTGCGACGCCTAAACCTGGCTGAGGTACCAGTACTTTGCCACGGTCGCCGGACAGCGCTCGCATCTCTGCCAACACAGGACGAAGCACCTCCTGACTGAATCGCCGGTCCTGCTGTCGCATGGACACGCCAAGTGCTTGCAGCTGTCCTGCTAAGTCTGCCAAGCGTTTTGGAGTTCCTTCGTCTGAATCCTGCAGTGGCCCAAGAAGCCTCGAAGGATCCCTCTGTCTCATGGCAAGACACAGGGCAGTCACACGAGAGCAGAGGGCCAGGGATGCCTGTGCCTCGCAGGCCATGTCGGCCTGAAGCGACAAGGCACGACCGCTCGCCATGACGTGGCGGCTTACCGCCTTCTCGGAAATCCAAATGCCTATCTGCCACTTGGACCGCTGCCGGCAGGATGCTGCCAGTGCTGCGAAGGTGGTCGCATCTGGTTGCAAACCGCTGTCGAGGGCAAGCTGCAGGATCTCAAGGCTCCTCATCCATTGGGCTGCCTTCTCACACGCGGCAAGAGCTGCATTGTAACAGATGATGTTCGTGGCAGCACCACGGAGGCCAAGCATATGTAGAGCGAGGTCCCATCTTGCCATCTTTTCGGAGGCGGTGATAAGAGTGCCGGCCAACACTTCGTCCGAACCCAGTTTCTGCTTCTGCGACGCAGCCAGCACATCCCAGGCACGACTCAGCTGTCGCCCTCGAGTACAGGCCGTGATTGCTGAACTGTGGCCAATTAGATCAGCAGGCTCTGGCCGGGAATGGAGAAACCACATCGCAGCTTGCCACTTGGCGGCAGCCGAGCAGCAGCCTCACCGACATATGACACTCAGCAGGATGCTGCAGTAGCCTATGAGAGCACTTGCCTATGTGACCGTATGTGAAGACCAAGGAGCGAATTAAAACATTCTGGGTCACACCGTCTGGGTGCACGCGGCAGCGCTGCATCGCAGGCAGCAGTGAAAGGGCCGTTTGCCACTGCGTGCGCCGTGAAAGCTTGGACAATGCGATGTTCCAGCCGATCACCTCATGCAGATAACAAGCTGCGAGACAGGAAGCCTTGCTTGACCTGAACTTTCCCGCATGGCCTCCAAACGCTCCGTCCTGACTATGCGAGGCAACCATTGCGCAATTGCCATGGCAGCAAGTTCTCGTCGCGCTCGGAAATCTGCCTCCCATCGGCTGCAGCAACTTACCCGGCATTGGCATAGCCCCGGGCTTCGGGCCCGCCACTTGGACGGGAGTGCGATGCTCCCCAAGGATGACTTCGACTATGAAAGCTTCAGGGCACTTGACAAACACGCTTGGGCCGACATCTCTCAAGCCAAACAGATACAAGCTCTAGTCTAGAGGTCTAAGCCTTTCTAAGCTAAACTCTAGAATCATCCAGAGCAAAAGCACAAAGGCACTGAAAGCAAGCACAAGTTCTCGTGCTTCTCCAAGCATCAGGCATGCCAACCTCGCGGCTGGTTCCTTCCAGTGTCAATGGTGAATGTGTCCGACGAGGGACTTCTGACTGGAGCAGCGGGCGGTATGGGAGCGGTGCCTTCGAGGAAGCCATCCTCCATCAATGCCTCGCAGCGAGGTCTCAGATGGTCCGAGTCTAGACAAAGCACCCGGTAGGTCGCAGATCACAGCCAAAAAGGTGCCAAGTCAAAACACATCTTGTGCAGGTCCGCCTTCTTGTGGCCTTTCTCTTGAAAAACGCCTGGTCCAATCCGAAGATTTTCGACACCGTGTTTGGTCGCACCGGAGCGCCTGCTTTCAGACCCTGAAGGAGGAGCTGGCGCAGCTTGGCTTCCCTGGCTGAGAGCGCAGCTCCTCGTCAGGCAAGTCTCAGAAGCCTCTTGAGTGCTGACTCAGAACTCATACCGGCTCCTGCCGCGATGGTCAAGCCATTCTGCACGATCTTGGCGAAGCCCTGAACACGCACGTTGCCGGCACACGGCTTCCTTGGCTGATGCTGCAAATCACTCGCTGAACTTTTGCCTTTTATTTTTGGTCCTGCACTTGTCCTGCACTCCTCGCTTGTTTGCTTTTGGGCTCTCAGCCCTGTGCCTCTTGGACCGCGCGGTTGCCGGGTTGCTTGGCCTACCCGATCTTCCTCGCCGCTCGGGTCCGTCTTCCGACTTCCGCCTCTGTTTTGTGCCGTCCTGCATTCATTCTGCTCTGCCCCGGTGCTGCATTGCGGAACCTCCGCCTGTACGTAGCTCGCTGTCCTCACTCTGTCATGCCACAATTCAGTCGCTTGCTGAGGAAAGGTCTGACTTTTTCAGTTTGACAGGTGATTTCGCTGACGGAATCCAGGCACTAAGACTCGGTAAACCGAGGCAAAATCGAGAAAATATTGGCATTGGCTCTCGCCAGCGGTGGCGGAAGCAGAGACACAATGACACTGTCAGCAGCAGGGGGTGCAGCCAAAGCTCCCATCATCCTGTGTGGTCATCTCAAACGACACCAGTGCCTAAGCAAATCCATGTGGTCCCTCTCGTAAATGACGGACAAGTTCATGTTTACACATGTCAGATCTTCGCTCTCAGGGACAGGGACTCCGAGCTCATGCGCAGAATAGTTCAGAGCGTTGCCGCGCCCTAGAAACACAATCCGCATCACTGAGTCCTGAAGCCTGAGCTCCTGGCTCCCGGTGCCAGGGCGGCATAGTTGTCGCCCTCAGTGCCTTGAGGCTTACAAGGCTTACATTCCACTTTGTTTCGTGATGCTGAGGGTCTTTGACAGCGAAGATTTGCCACACGAGCTGGCTGTGGACATAAGACGACCGAACGCCCTCGGTCGTGGACCATCTTCGATTTGCTTCTTGTGCACGAAGATCTCCTCACTGCGCAGCAGGATGGGGTCAAATGCGAAGCCCGACTGCCGGGATCCTATGGCCGACGGCCTTTTTTGACAGGAAACTCAGCAAAGCCGTATGTACACAGAAGCCCTAGTGCCTACAGGAAGGCCCTACAACAGCCCCGCGACAACCGAAACCAGGCAGCCTCCCGACTATGCGGCTTTAGAATCCGCGGGCAAAACCAAAACTATGTCTCGGAGCAGAGTCCTCGGGTGCATCCTCGCCAGGTCGCGGGTCCAAGGGCCTCGGCGCGTTGAAGGATGACGTGGGACACCCTCGCAAAACCCCTCTTTCACAGCACCCCGTCGCGTCGTCCTGCAAGGTTACATGCACCAAAGATCCGACAGCTTTGTTGTAGCATCAGGTGCCGGCAGGATCTTGCCGAAGCCCTTGTCCTTATCGAACCACCTAAAGAGCCACCGACGCATCTGCAGCGAGAGGGTGATAACTCCGCTTTTCCGGCCCGATCCTGCCTCACTCTGCCCTCGAGGCGCTTCTTCGACTGGAACTGGACACTGAGGACTGCCCTGGAGACGAAGCTTAGTGAGTTGCCGGATGTCTGTCCCCGACACGAGATGACAGCACCGGCATTGAGCTCCCTGCTTCAGGTCTGGAGCCCGCACCGTTCGGGCCATCCTGATCCCAAGTAGGGCAGGGGCGGAAGAAGCATGAAAAAGAAACGACTTGATTCATGCCTGCATGCTGCATGCCATTTTAAGTCTTGTCTTTTGTGCACTGGCCTACACGGGGCTCCACTTCCAGCCCAGCTTGGCCATATGTACGTGAGAGATATTGTAGGCAAGCCGAGGGCCAGCTACTGCCCAAGACACGCCTTGGGAGCCATGGCCCCAGCTGTAGACTCCCCTGTTGCCTTTGAAGAAATGCTTCACTGCGTCATGGACCCCAGGACAGGACTGCTGCCGGTAACCGTGCACGTAAACTTCACCGTGGGCTTGAAGCCTTTTGTAGACCAGCTTCAGTGGCAGGATGGTTTGTGGATAGCTCTCTGCATCTATGAGTGCAAAGGCGACCTTCGAAGGCAAGGCTCTTTCGGAGACTTGCACCATGTATCCTTCATGGACCTCTGGCATCTTAGCACCCTGGCTCCACAAGAAGAAATCAAAGAGCCACCGCCGTGTCTTCACAATCCCTTGTGCAACCCTCCCAGGCCAGCTCCGCCACACATTGTTCAGCAGCTTGTCTCTCATGCGATCACGCTTCGGGAAGCCGGGACCTTTGAACGGGTCGTAGACATGATGCGCCCTTCTGGGCTCCCCACTGACCTGGGAATAAATGTCCAGAAAGCGACTAACCCACAAGGTGGTTTCGCCCACGCCAACGCCGAACTCCAGCACTGCACCTTCGCCAGGGTCCATCGCCAAGCTGCGCTCGAGACCGCTCAGCAAAAGCTCTGCCTCCCTGCGCGTGACCCCCTCCCAGCGAGCCCCAGCCCAGCAGAAGCTCCGAAGCGTCTCGGCGACCATCGGGGACACGTCCGCAGAGGCGGTCGTGTTACAGCTGAGCTGCTGCAGAAAAGGCCCAGGCACCAAAGCCGTCCAGGCAATGCAGAAGTATATACCACAAGCCAAGGCCAGCAGCATCACCGACAAGGCCAACATCTCCAGGACCGGCTCTTGCTTCGACTCTTTGAGCTGCAGGGTGGTCCCTCCCAAAGTGACCCGTGGGAGTGGGGCAGACTCCTCCTTCACAGGAGCGACCGGCCACATACCGACCAGCTTGCCTCAGGCAATCGTGTCTCAGTGACACTTCACTATACGTTGATTAACACGTTACGTCAAGTTGCTGTTTCCATCCAAGGAGCTGGCAACTCTGAATGCGAGCAGAAGCTGCAGGATGGCCAAGGTGATGGGAATGAGCAGAACGACCGTGGCAACTGCGAGTGCCTTCGGTCGACTCTCCCTTTGCAGGGCCGACTCGTAGCTGTGCGCCCTGGCCGTGGCTTCCGTGCTCTCCAAAACGGACCTCCTGAGTGCGAGATACGATGTGCTGCATTGTGCTGCGCCCACTCAGCCCACTCTAATCCATGCTCACGACCGCAGCGGTCCTGGTGGAAACACCACTCGCCGTGTCCTGGTCCATGAGTTCAGCGAGTGGAGCATCTGAGCGAATCAGCTGGCCCTGCACAAGCGAAGCCAACATGGGGGCTGCCTGGGGCGAGGGCAAGCCGGGCCTGTGGGGTCACCGCGATCGTGGCCTCGAGACTTCACTCTTAAACCTCTTACTCTAGCAGCCTATGAGAAACTCGAGGAGGCATCAGGATGTCTCGCATAACAGTCGATTTGGGACCACGATGAAGTTAGGCCACGTGGCGCAACGGCTGGTCTGCAGATTCGCCACCAGAATTACGTAGAGCATCGACACAGCCACGTTCATGATGAGCTTCGGCCTCTTTTGTGACGTCAGTGGAAGTCTCTGCTCAGTGCTGAAAAGTCTGGCGACTTGGGCTCAGGCACGTATGGAAACTCGCGCCCAAGGCTCTTGGATGCGAGAGAGGCCTAAAATACCTAGCCTTGAGGCTGACTGCGGACCAGAAGAGATCTCACTTTCACTTTCGTTCAGCTTTCCAGACTCTGAGGCTCCGACTTCGACGCCGCACTTTTGTCTGCCTGTGCAGCTTGACCAGTTGCCATGCACCGGCGCAGGTCTGAACTATTCTGAGGAGGAGGCCATGTCCTGGCGTGCCAGGCAGCGCACGTGGCCATCCAGGCTTCACATGTCCAGCACACCGGTGAGGTGTTTGGAAACACGCAACACTGTGTCATGCGCAATGGTCTGTTGTAGATGTCGCAGCTGTCTGTGCCTCCTAGGACACCGCATCATGCATTTAGGATCACGAAGAGTAAGCGATTAAGGCAACCTAGAGGCGTCTGCACCTCTGGCATGACTTGGCATCTACGTAGCGCCAGGACCGGAGGTGAGGGTCGGGGATGGGGTGAGTCCAGGATGTCATTCGAGCGGCCTTCTTGAAATGGCTGAAGCGGTTGGAATCTGCATGCCTACGTCCCCTGCCAGGCTGCAGTACATACAAAATCATACAAACACAAGCACAAGGCAAACATGGCAGATCATCATGTGCTTTCTCGAAGGCAGTGGGTACCTGGCCGACAGAACTTCCTAGACAATCCGACTAGGAGAGGCCCACTTTCCCTAACTGTCGCACAAGCATCTCTGAACGTCCCTGCTGATGGCAAAACTTCCCGAGTGCCCCACCCGCACTCGGGCTTTGCCTGGCATCGTGCTTCACCACATTGTTCTCTGGTATCTTCGTTTCTTGCGGCAAACAAGACTGGCGGACGCATCATGGGAGCAGTGCTAGCACTATCATCGCCGTCGTCATCCGACCTTGATTTGAGACAAGTTTCATATCACGGAAACCTTCGTAGGCTTGTGCGGGCCCTGGCTCTGACGCCTCATCTGCGAATCTCACATGCGCATGGCCATCCTCATCCTCATCATCCTGCGCTTCCTCGTGCAAACTCTCTATACGTCGGAGCTACTGACACCGTGAAGCTGCAGCAGCCGTACAAATCGGAGTAGGTTAGGACTAGGAGGAGTAGGAGTAGCGCCGTAGCCGTAGTAGTAATAGCAGCAGAAGCAGCAGCATAGTAGCAGCAGTAGTAGTAGTAGTAGTCGTCGTCGTCGTCGTAGTCGTAGTCGTAGCAGCAGTAGTAGTAGTAGTAGTAGTAGTAGTAGTAGGTAGTAGCAGAGTGTGCTCTCACCATGGTCCGCAAGGGGGCGCGAAGTGACGTGTCAAGCTTGCTTCGGTTTGCTTTTTTTCTTACCAAAACGGCACGTCATGCCGCCTCCCCCCCGAAACGACCAAAACGAGCTTATAATAGCGGTTCTGCCATGCCTCTTCAATGTAGTAGTGGTAGTTGGCGCCCCCCACTACCAACTACATCTCCTAAACACTGTTTAAATGCATATCCATGTTACTCGGTATGTACAGCCCTGTTATGATGTCGTAGTCCAATACGAACCACCGCCACCGCTGTTGAGGGGTGGGGGGGCTGGGTGGCGGGGGGATGTTGACTTACAATACTTTCGTGATGTTGTAGTCAATACCAACGATGATGATGACGACGGGTTTATGCTTCAGGTAGTTGGTAGGAGGGGGAGTGACTAGTAGCAGTAGCAGTAGCAGTGGTAGCAGTAGTAGCAGTAGTCGCAGTAGCAGTAGCAGTAGTAGTAGTAGTAGTAGTAGTAGTAGTAGTAGTAGTGGCAGTAGTATTAGTGGTATTAGTAGTAGTAGTAGTAGTAGTAGTAGTAGTAGTGGTAATAGTAGTATTATAGTAGTAGTACACCTAAGTAGTACTAGCACTAGTGGCAGCAGTAGCAGGCTGGGAGCCGTTGTTAGTATCGTTTGTGAAGCTAGGCCTTACGTGAGTTGAGTAGGTGCCCAAAAACTCTGAGGGATGCTGGATGTGGCTGGAGATGTAATTCCTGGAGCCGATCTCGAAATGGAATCCAATCTCCTACACCCCTACGGCTGGTCCTGAACCCGCCCTGCCGCAAGATTCCGCAAGATGCTCAGAAGACCAGAAGCCCCCCCTAAACGAACAACAACGGCCAGATCCACACTGCCATCCTCATACCCTAACAATCTCTGCGGCCTACAACCCCCCGAAACAGAAAGCCCAACAGTCTCGACCTATTCTGAACTTAGAAGCCTGCACAACCGTAAACAACAGCAATCATACATGACAAACAGACAGCCTTTTATAGCATGGCCCCTAGCCTGAACCCCCAACACCCCGAGGTCCCCACGTTGCACGTCGGATCTTTGCGGTACCAACAGCCTTGGGAACAAAGGCATTAGCCCCTACACCCCAAATCGGTTTCGGTTTTCGGTTAGTGTTCACACTCTAGGCTCCAGGGTGGTTGCGTTTAGGGCCAGTGGAACTGAGCAGCGACGAGGTATGCCAGACTTGTCAGTGAGACAGTACGATTGCCTCTATATTGTGATTCAGAGACGTGGCTTCTCAAGCAAGCGTGAAGGAGTTCGAGCTTGAGTCTCAGGTACGAAGGTAGGTCATCTACCACAAACCCAACGTGTCTCTTATAGAATAGTCTTCATCGGCTATTTCGTCTTGGCTTTTGAGATGATGAGACGCGAACAATCTATAGTTGGGAGGTTCAGCTGCTTCGGGCACGGACGACGCTCGAAGGCAAGCTTGCATACAGGGTTTAGAGTCTAGAGTTTGGGCTCTTCGGTCCCAGAGGCGGTCGGGTGTGAATCCACTATCGGTCATGAAGCCGCCGCACTCCTCTTGCAGCACAGGAGGATACATTGTGCTGGTCGCATGTAATCAATTGCAATCGATAGATAGGTATGTAGGTAGGTAGGTAGGTAGGTAGGTAGGTAGGTAGGTAGGTAGGTAGGTAGGTAGGTAGGCAGGTACATAGACAGATAGATAGATAGATAGATAGATAGATAGATAGACGGGGCGGATAGACACGTGCAAGAGCACGTCTTAATCACAAGCCAGGACACATGACTGGCATACACACATGCAGATGCACAAAAACCGCCCGTATTTCCGAGCATGTATGTCACGCTGCACACAACCGACATACCTCTCCGCCTACCAACAGTCCTGCCTGCATGAACACATGAAATAGGATGTAAAACATGTGACAGTCATTTCTGTGCGCCTGTGTAAAGAGAGACATAGAGGGAGACTCTGCAAACACACTCATGCACCAGCACATACAACTGCAACGCTGTGCTAGCTCGGTGCTCTGCTCTCCAGATTATGTAGCCAGTTTCACTTGTACATACATGTACTGCTTGTCTTAATTATGCGGTTAGGTCAAACACCCCAACTTCTCGTAGCAACACCAGGAAACACAGATACAAGAAACCATACATGTTCACTAGCACATATGCACCCGTGCAACCTCCATAAAGTATAAATGCAACATGCAAACACGGAGACAAGCAGGCACAGGCTCGAGCGGAGACATACCAACAAACAACCAAACACACAACGGAACAGGACAGCGGACTTCAAGGCGTCGGCCCCCCAACAAGTCTAAGCCTTACAGCGCCAAAACCCAGTATGCAAAAGGGTGAACCCTAAACCCTAAAGCCCCGAAATCCCCAAACCCTGAACCACGACTTTCAAAGGATCGATCAAGAAAATTTGGGGAGGGAGCTTTTAGGATCTGGAATTTAGGAGGTCAGGCAGTAAGGGTTTCAGTGGTGGGCAATCTGGTCCAGGGTTTGGGGTGTTGCTTGCGCGGTAATTCTAGCAATATCATTTATAGTCTATGTCTGTGTCTGGTATCTCTGATTCACGGAGCACCCGCATAGGAAGAAAGGTCTGCATTGTCAAGCTCATTAGCTGTTTCAGACAATACCTTGACCCTTGAGCCCCAAAAACCAAATCACCAGAAACAACCCCACAGCCCCAAACACTTTCGGACCAAAGACTCCGAACTTAAAGCGAAACAGCACTAAGGGTCCTTGTTTGCCGAGCAGAGAGATCCACAATGGGTTCCGAACTTGGTGGCCAGCTGATATGAGTGATGTGAGGGTTTGGATTTGAGGCTCTTGGCTTTAGGGTTTTGAGTTAAGAGTCTATAACGTGTGCTTAGGGCTTGGGGTTTTGATGTGCCGGCTACGTGACACATATCTGCGCCACGTGGAGCTTGTGCATGGGATACCGGTGTGGCAAAGCCTACAGCGGGCATGTGAGGTTTTGCAGTCCCTTTAACTGAGAAGCAGGGTTTCTGGAACTTCTCAATGACAGATGACATGGCAGATAGTTTGCAATTGTTTGAGCCAGCTGAGTCCTGCAGCTGGAGTTCTGTCACGCGTATTCTGAGAAAAGAACCTGCAAATCAGCGCCAAAGCAACAAGACTCCAACAAAAGGTGAGCCCGGATGTTCCAGTTTACTCAACATCGACGGATTAAGGGCTTGATTAGTGGCTTAGGGTTTAAGGGTTCTGGGTGCGAGGGTTACCAAGCTGACGAACAGAAATGATCCGGCTGTAAATCCTCAGCAAAGTAGGGCCGTTCAATTTACAAGTTATTGATAAGGCGAGAGTTTCTAGCCTAATATTACATGGTTACAACCTGCACGACGCGGTCGCTCTATAGTATACCCCGACTTGCACCTGCTGGCAGGCATGGTGCGTGAGCTGGAGTGGTCTCTGTAAATCGCTCCCCGTTGTCGAGGAAGACATTGTTCCCGCTGGGGCAGTCACCTGACCAGCCACCTCGACGGCGAACTAACGAATTAGGGAACGGTGGATGCATGGCAGCGGATACCTGGCTCAACAACAGACGTAAGGAGGATTTCCTTATAAGGGATTGCAGTGTATATAGTCCCAAAAGTCCTTCCGTGAAAAGTCCCCATATGATAACTGAAAGCGCGTACAGCAAGGTGCGGTAATTGGACCCTCCACGCTGAATCCTGCATTCTGCCTCTGTCTGTAGGGAGAACCGAGAACCAACTTGAAGAGCTCGCAAACTGGGAAAACTCCAACAGTTGAGGGTTCTCGTGGGGGCTCCGATTTGCACGGCAAGAACAGCCGTTCGGATGCAAGAGGCAAACTTGCACAACACCTACCTTCCCTTGCACTGCATGTTGCTACCGTACGAGCACAGTCGTTGTGCCCGTGTAGCCTTTACGCCTGGGGACTGATGTCACTAACTCCACGAGTTTAGCACATGGAAAACAGGGTCTGGCCCCAGACCAAAGAGTCTACTTGGCCGCAGCAAACAAAGGCTGAAGGGCTTCAGGTTTACGGTGTTGAAGTCCGCTGCCAGATGCCGTGCGGTTCAACAGTGGTTTTGGCCTAAAGGTCATCGCCCCTGTACACAAAGCTCCTATACGGCTTCATAGTTTTTCATACCTTGCGCCGAGCAGCCTCCGTCGTAGCAAGAGCCATAAAGGCCCTAAAATCCCTAAAGCCACAGACAAGTGGCATCTATGTGCAAGCTCGACGGAGTACTGCGGAAATGAGCCCGATCTCCTGCAAGCCAGCACTCGTCCAACAATGTGCGCGGCGAGCTTTCAAACACAATGTAGCTATCAAGGGCAGTGAACGAAATAAGCCATGCTTTCGCTTCTCTTCATTGTGCTTGTTTCGTTCACATAAAATTCACCACAGGCACGAACACCAAGATTCCAATTGTAAAGACTGATGTAACTAGATCATACCTGTCGTGTCGTGTGGTGTGTTTAATTGTAATAAAACAATGAAGAGACGAAAGGAACGAAAGCGTGTTTATTGCAATTAAGAACCACCACACACCTAATTTTTCTTTGTCCTCTATTTCGTTCGCTTCTCGCTTAACATTGAAAGACTGAACGAAATGAAAGGACAAATGAAATTAGGTCTTTTGTGGATGAGTTCTCGGTTACACGGTCAAATGTTTCATGCGTTTATAATGATGGAACGGAAGCATGAGCCGCATGAATGAACAATTAGACGAGAAGTAAGTGAGAGCAAAACAACCACACAAGAAAGGAAATGAAGCAAAACAAGAGAAACAAACACGCACTTCTTTTACTCTCGTTTGTTTTGTTCTCTTGTTTCACTTCATTTGTGTGGGGTGTGGGGTGTGAGGTGTCGGGGTGTCGGGGGTGGGGGGTTGGGGGCGGGGATGGGGTGGGGGCTGGGGGGTGGGGGCGGTCGCTTTAGGGTCACAAGCGCGTAACAAACCTGGGCGCTTACGGCACGCGACGGGCGTTTTCCTCGAGGTTTAAGGACTTCGTCTTCCGAAACACATGGCCAGGCTCGAAACGGGAATTAGGAAAGCAAAGGCTAGTGTTGAAACATCCATTAAAACCGGGGTTTTGTACATACACGATCATCTTTTGGCTAATTATTTGGAATGTAGCATGAGAAGATGCGCTAGGAAATCTGAGCCAGAGCCCTAATGAAGTCTTGCGACAAGGACAGTTGATACCTCCAGACGAATGCAAAGAGGTATCTAAACAAATTAGGATGCACTTCCTCGGCATTGCAAGAGACCGGCATGGGTATGTCCACCACTCCCCCGGGAGACGGAACATCCATGCACTTATCGTTGGACGGCTTGGTCTGAGGCTCCTCATCCGAAGAAACAGAAAGCACATCAGTTTCTCGTATTCCGCTGGCAGCAAACGAATGCGAGCAGAGTTTGTTGGACCCTTGCAATGTCGAGGCAAGGGATCCAACTCCGCCAAACCGAGACTCGCCCACGACCGCGCAGCTGCCTCACACGTGTGAGCATCCATGCCGAAGCGAGCAGCCAGCAGACTGTTTCAGTCCACGGCAGCCAGATGCCAACCGGCGCCATCGAGCGCATTCCATACTGGAAGTTGTCATGACCATTGCGTTGTGCATAGTGAGACTCAGAACTATCAGTTAAAGTTTTGTGCCAATGCAACATGAATATTATATCACATGAATATCATTTTTTATCAGCATTGTCAGTATCACTGTAAATATCACAGTTATATCATGATTGTGGACGTCACTATTCATATCAGTGTTATCATCATGATTGTAAGTTTCATGAGGAATTTCACAGGTAGCATTGTCATAGTCGACCCCAAGCCCAGTATCATGTGATGATGATGTGAATCACCATGATCATCATCATCATCATCATCTTCAGCAGCACGGCGACGAGATGCACCTGGAGAAGCAGGAAACTACCATGTTTTTTATGTGTCTGTTTCCTATTAGGTGGGGTGGGGTGCGGGGGTGGTGGGGGGTGGGGTACTGCCAGTGGCTGTCATTCTCCAGTCTGGTGGAGTGGGTGTGGGGGCGGGTGGGGTAGGGGCGTGAACAGATGGATGAATGGATGGAAGGACGGACGCAGCGCGAACAAATGGATAGATGGGTGAGGGACGAATGAATGAATGGACACATGTACAAGTGTATGCCCGCGTGTATGTGTGTACATGCATGTATGTCTGTATGCATGCATGCATGCATGCAGGTATGTATGTATGCTGGTATTTATGTATGTATGTATTTATGTAGACACGAAGGTATGTAGGTACGTATGTATGTAGGTACGTATGTACGTATGTATGTATGTATGTATGTATGTATGTATGTATGTATGTGTGTATGTATGTGGTAGCTACGCCCGTATGTGTGTGTGTGTGTGCGCGTATGTAGGTATGTATGTACGTATGTACGTAAGTACGTTCGTATGTAGTTGTGCGTGGATGTACGTACAGTACATATGTACATATGTTCCGGTCAGTAGGTAGACAGATCGAAATCGAGGTATGTGTAGAATATATCTATATATATACACACGAACTTACTCCTAGTAGGTAGATATGCGGTGACTTGCGGTGACTTGGGTACCCATTTATGCACAAAAGGAGACAGACTCATCAAGGTACATGGAGGCGCTGACAACGTAACTATGCAGCCAGTTGTGTAGACATGTAGCTATATATACAGATGAAGATGTTATACACACTTAATTATCTGATGATGCATGCATGCATATACACGCAAAAACACCCACACCCACACCCAGACACAAATAAAATTCATATGTATATACGTATGTATATATAT
>CAJNDV010014758.1:49197-61292 GCA_905221635.1 Symbiodinium sp. CCMP2456 | reverse complement strand
AGAGAGAGAGCGGAAAAGAGAGAGAGAGAGAGAGCGGAAAAGAGAGAGAGAGAGAGAGAGTCTTCAAGTTAAAGCCCGCTGTTTGAACTTACCAAAGGGCCCGGCCTGCAGACAAAAACCAGCGCGGAGCTTTTCAGCTGCATGCGAGAGAGTCGGACCCAAGGGAAATTGGCCCCAAACCCCACGCACAGCCTAAACCCCCAGCCACTCCTTGCAGCACAACCGCTCCTGTAGAGATTATAACCCTAAACCCTAAACCGTGTAATATAGGAGCCTTAATAATTACCCATATTATCTATTTTGCGGGTTCCTTAATATAACTAGAGTCGAATGGGCCCCCAAACCCTCTTCTAATTATTAAGGCTCCTACATTAAGACTGTACCTTGGTGTACCAGGAGGGGCCTAAACCCTAAACCCTAAACCCCTAAACCCCTAAACCCTAAACCCTAAACCCTAAACCCCTAAACCCCTAAACCCTAAACCCTAAACCCTAAACCCTAAGCAAGGCCCCGAGAGTAAATCTCCTGCAGGACCCGATAGAGCCTTTATCTAGGAGCCCCTGACCGAATCGTTCAAGTCAGAAGCTTAGGGTTTAAAAGGCCTATAGGGGCTTTGGAGCTTTAGGGTTTAAATGTTAGGGTTTAGGGTTTAGGGCTTAGGTGTTTAGAGTTTTCGGGGGTCATGCTTGGGGGGTGCTCAGAGCCAGTATTCAGAGCCATTCCTGCGTTCCGGGTTCCGACTCCCATTTTCAATCCGATGTCGGCGATGTCCCATTTCTCAGGGATGGGAATCTCGAAGTGCGATACTCATCGGCACCTAAGCACCCCAAACGCCTAAACACCAAACTCAACCTTAAAGCCTATGCCCTAAACCCCTAAAGCGCCTCAGCCCCAAACCCTAAGCCCTATACCCTACCAATGAGAAGCCTTGGCGTCGAGCGGTGTGCTCTTGAGTTACTGTAGAAGCCTGAATCATGACACAGATTCACCCTGTTGACTCCTGAAGTGAATATATTTATACCGTCTTATACCGCAAAGCCCTACGGTTGATGATGTAAATCCTGCATTACCCATGAGAAGAAATATAGCAGAATTCCCATAGTTTAGGGTCCTTAAGGTAATGCAGGATTTATATCATCGACAGTATTGTTATGATGAGGTCACCTATAGTGCGTGAATCCTGTGAGAAAAGAAACAGACCTGAGAAGAAATACAGGCTTCAATCAAGTATCTTGGAACCATGCCTGAAATTTTGGATTTGAATCGGGGGTTTGAACAAATAGTCCTCCAAAACTGTGTACGTAGCTGGGCCTCTTGCATTGCGACCCTAAACCCCTAAAGCCTAAACCCCAAACCCCTAAACCCGGAAGCCTAAACCCCTGCACCCTAAAGCCTAAGCTCTAAACCCCTAAACCCCTAAACCCCTAAACCCCTAAACCCCTAAACCCTAAAGCCTAAACCCCTAAACCCCTGAAGCCTAAGAGCCCTCGAACCTTCAAGCTGCAAAGCCCTCAACCAAGAAGAAGCTGCAGCAGTGGACGGTGGTCTTTAAGGGGTTCAGGGTTTAGGGTGTAGGGGCTTTAGGGTTTAGGGTTTAGGGCTTTAGGGTTTAGGGGTTTAGGGGTTTTAGGGGCTTAGGGGTTTAGGGGTTTTAGAGCTTGGGGGTTTTAGGCCTTTAGGGTTTAGGGGTTTTGGGTGCAGGCTTCGGGGTTTATGGGGTCTCGGGTCTTGGGTTTAGGAATGAGGGCATAGGGTACCCTAAACCCTAAACCCTAAACCCTAAACCCTAAACGCTTCGGGTTCAGGAGGCTGGAGGCTGCCTCAACTTGGAGGGTCGCGCGACTTAGTAGGTGGGTAATAAGTAGACTTATAAGTACCCTAATTTTTAATAGGGATCCTTATTGG
Source organism: Symbiodinium sp. CCMP2456 (assembly GCA_905221635.1). NCBI lineage: Eukaryota > Dinophyceae > Suessiales > Symbiodiniaceae > Symbiodinium > Symbiodinium sp. CCMP2456. The sequence goes on along the minus strand of CAJNDV010014758.1, from coordinate 59,387 downwards.
GGTTATGATACTTATAACTCTATAAGATATCTACATACTAAGTCCCCCGACTCTCCAAGAACTCAATCCTGAAGGCTGCAGCCCGACCTTTTTGGGCAAACCCCACGTTTTCATCCCCGAACCCCGAAGCCCAAAAGCCAAATCTGAGCTCGAAACCCTAAACCATGTGACAGCCACCACTTTAGGGTTTAGGGGTTTTGGGTTTAGGGTTTAGGGGCTCCACTGAACCTTAATGCTTACACCATAAACTAGACGAGCAAAAGCCTCCACTTGGGAGCCGATCAGTCTGCATTTCACACGAGCCTGAGCAGCAGCTTCTACGTCCAAGAAACTAACAACCCTAAACCCTAAACACCCTAAACCCTGAGCCCGAAGCAGCACAAATTGGTTTTTGGGTTGTATATTGTAGTCTGCTGATAGCAAGGAACCCTAAAGAATAAGTGTGCGGGCTTCTATTCTTTGTCCAGGGGTCCTCTGCAGTACCCAACAATGTCCACTAACGTTCTTTGGGATGGGGTTATAGAATTCGTAGTCTGGGAGTGGGCATAAGGTACTTGGCATCTAAGGATACTCTCGTCAAGATATGTTCCCAAAAGTAAAGAGGCATTCCGGATATATTCAGAGCCAAAGAAAAGGAGGTTCTCTGTTAAGTGGCCAGTTTTATCGTACACGGCGCTTAGGTAGCATCTGAAGATTTATTCCTTGAGGTCGTTCAGGGCTCGGGGTGGGAGTTTGCTTGACTTCTCTCATTGAAAAGCCAAGTTTGCAACTCCTCACAAGAAGCTGTCAAAGCTTTAAGCGGCTGTTCGGAAGACACCAGACCTTAAGCGGCTGTTCGGAAAACACCAGACCCTGAGCCCTTTCATCGTTATCCCAAGCATTCAAGAACACCCTAGGGAACCACTTCGGATGTGAAGCGCTGCTCTGTCTGGAGAAGGTGTCGTCCTACCCTCCGCCAGATTCACTAGACTCTGCTTTTGAGGCTTAACGAACCGAGATGGCTAGAGTTTGGGCATTCGGGGTGACCTTATTTATTTATTTATTTTTTTTTTTTGTTGGGGGGGGGCCCCCTCCTACTGAGTTCATTACTTCACCCCTCAGCTGGAAATCCAAATCTAAAACCCTGAAGTCCTGCAGCTCTTGATCTGAAAGGCGTGTCGCCATCAAGCTCAATGGTGTCCAACATAGTCTTTGGGCGGGGTATACAGGGGGTGAGCGGGTATACATATGAGCAATCATCACCATCATCATCACCATCATCATCATCTTCATCATCTTCATCATCATCATCATCGTCATCGTCATCGTCATCGTCATCAGCAGCAGTCAGCATCCCCTTCTTCTTCTTCTTCACCAGAAGGACTACATGGTCATTCCCTCTTCGCCTTGGTGGAGCTACCCCGTCGTCGTCAGGTTCCTGGGCGGCCTGCGCGCGGCTTGCCCTCTCCACCATGCTACCGGCCTGACTGGGATGATGGCCACTTGTAGCGTGTCACTTCTCGCGTGCGCGCTCTCTCAGGCATCCACACTATACCCGTGCTGACTCCGAAGGTTGTGCAGACATCGATGTTGATGTCCAGTGCCACCCTGTGTTCACGAGGTGGAGCCGCGGCCTCTCTGAGCCCGACCAGTCCGTGCTCGGCATTTGGTGCGGTGGTGTGGCTCCAGCCCACCATTTCTTCACCACCTGCCCTCGCTTCCGCGACGCCCGCCTGCGCCTCCAGCAGCAGTACAGTGTGCCGCCTGACTGGTGGTCGAGCCAACCTCGTGTGACAGCTGAGAGCGGCTGGGTGACACTCCAATCTGGCCCGACTGCATTCCTTAAAGACGAGATGACCCCTAAAAGGGTTTAGGGTTCATATACATATAGGGATTCATAGTATTAGGGTATAGGGCCCCCAACTTTTCAGGGTCATTTGGTCCTTAAGGTTAAGTCGCGTGCAGAGCGACAGATTGCCGCGTGGTCTCTTGGCCTCCGGATCGTTCGACTTGGCAGTGAGCCTTGAGTGAGTGCCCTGCCTGTGTGCGCCGCGAGCGCGCTTTGCTGCAGCCTCCCTTCCCGCCTCTTCCCTGTCCCGCCTCTGTGTGCTTGTTTGGGTTGCGGTTTAGGACCGACTGGTGCTCTGTGCTGCTGTTACCGCGTCCATGTTAACGTGTGAGTGACTACCTGGTCATTCCCTCGTCGCATTCGTGGAGCTACCCCGTCGACTACCTGCCAATGCTAGGGTGGTTCATTAAAGTCTCGTCGTCGTCATGCTAGTGCAGACCTTCATCGTTATCGCTTGCGTCCTCAGCATCATTAGCATCAGCATCCTTACACAAAGCAGATGCTTAAGCTCGCCTTAGTGTGCTCGCAAATCCAGTCATACTTGGACGAGGGCTACCCTAAACCCTACATCCCTAAACCCCAAACCAAAAACCTAGACCCTACTACCATGATGCATAATAGGGTAGCTTCTGTAACATGACGTCACTGCAGGGGTTCGGTGTTATGAGTTAGACAAAGTAGGTCTGAAGTACCATAGCCAAGCAAGGTGCAAAACTTATCTCTAAAGGGCTGACGACCCTTCTGTGTCAGCCAGCTCCTGCTGGTTCTGCTTCTGCAGGGCCAGCATGTGCACTTTTCTCTTGCGGAGCCTTTAGACTTATCTACACCCCCTCGACGAAAGCTACAGCTACGAGTCCCGCTATTTCCGTGGTTTGTTGTCGTGGTTGAGTGGTTGTCCTAAACCCTAAACCCTAAACCCTAAACCTTAAACCCTAAACCCTAAACCCTAAACCCTAAATTACTTTAGGGCTTCGCAGGCGATTACATGCAGGCACGTCCGCTTGCTCTATTAGCAGTACACTATCGCTTCGATCTGTGTCAGCCAAGAGCCGTGCAGACGACCCCTTTTGCTTGGCTTCATCTCGCCAAGATGCGAGCAGCCAGCTCCCTGATCAGTTATCCCCGACAAAAGTGTCGCAGCTGGTTCCTCGTCCATGGCTGTGCTTGCAGAGTTTCTGGGTTATAGACCGCGCTGAGGTACCTGAAGAGCCGTGGCTAAGACCAAAGATCATAGCTAAGGGCTTACGGTATAGCGTTCAGGGCTGCAGACCTGGACCTCCAAGAGCTGAATACCATTTGATTAGGTATAGCAACCCGGTAAACCATGATGATTCCCAGAGGCTCCGTATATAGTACCACTATGGAATGAAATCCCTAAAGCCTTGATAAGGATGGTCTTTTGGGACCTAATTCCATAATGGTACTATATGTGGAGCCTCTGGGATTGTTGTGTGTCAATCAGTGGCTATGATTTTGGCGTACCGTGCCCCCTAAACCCGAAACCGTCTTGGAGCTCGGCCTTGAATCGTTCCTGTAGGCTACATCGAGCCTGTGAGAGGCCAACACGTTGGAACATGATTTCCTTAAACCCCTGTACCCCAAACCCTAAACCCTACTTGGAGGTTCATGAACAGTTAGAAGTGGGCTTATACTTCCCTGAAGTAGGGTTATAAGCCCAGTTACCTTACTTATGACCTTACCTATGGCTACCCATGAACCTCCAAGTAGCCCTGAAGACATCCCTTTACCAGGGATTGTTCAGCGTCTGTAGGGTTTAGGGTTCTAAGTGCCCATTTAATCTGTACCTGGCCATAAGGCTAGCACGATACAGAAATCCCTTTGAGACCTAAGTCCCTCCTACAGGTGCAGGGAACCTTCGGGTTAAATTCTACCCTCAACCCCCCAACAAAGTTCCCTGAAATCATCGGTCCTTAGACTTGGAGCCTGGGTAGATAATATACATCAGAACCTTTTGTTGCATTGCTTTGCATTTGAGGCCTTCCAAACTAGAGTAGCCCAGCTGTATGTTGTACGGTGCTGTCCTTTCCTGGCATGTGACATGTGTCCTAAGCGCTCCACTATTCCACACGAAAGCCCACTCAAAGGCCCGAACAGGAAAAGGCAAGGACACAAAAAAATAGAACCCTATCAAACCTCTGATCTCCTGGAAGAGTTGTTTGAACCGTGAGATTTCGAGGTTATGTGTGATCTCATTCATGTGCTTGTACATGTACATATGTATACTTTGTGCTCGTATTGCACATACATGCATAATATAGGCGAGAGAGAGACAGAGAGTTGGAGACAGGTAATTAGAGTTGTTGCTGCCCTTTGTTTGTTCTTGGGTGTCGAATGTTTTGGCAGGTCTCAGTATAGCATGACAAATGACAAAACTCACAGACTCTCTGCCGGGAGCACGAGTCGTTTAGAGCTAACTAACCCTATATTTCAACCCTAGACCTCAAAACCCCAAGCCCTAAACCCTAAACCTTAAACCTTAAACCCTAAACCTTAAACCCTAAACCCTAAACCCTAAACCCTAAGTTCAAACCCTGAGCACAGCACAACCGCTGAGGCTCAAGCCTGAGCTCCTAGGGTCGAGGATTCTCAGATGATGGGTTCACCTCATGCGAAGCTTTGAGCCCAAAACCCTTCGGCCTATATATACATATACACATGTATTTATAGATCTATATATATATATACATATATAACATTTTTGACAGCTACTTAGCCTTCAGCTGAGTTAGAAGGTCCATCGTTGTTGGCTGAACTTGTTAAAGATCTGCGGTATTTCAGCTCCGTTAGGGTTTAAGATTTAGGATTAAGGGTTTTAGGGTTTAGGGACATCGAGATCCAGTCAGCATGGCGGAGGCCGAAGGAGACGAGGAGGCCTAGGGTTTAGGGTACTAAGTGCCCTATCTCTTAATGCAGGAGCCTGAGAATAATGAGCAATGGTGATTATTCCAGAGGGTTCCTTACGTTTAGGGTTTAGGGTTTACTGTAACCTAATGTTGATTTAGAGTTGTGGCTTAGGGTTTGGGGTGGTGCTGTGCTCAGTTGATGAAAAGGGTTACAGAGCACTACATCTACAATCTACACCCAAATACAAAACGCTGTGGCATGAGTTCACTTGTAATAAGCTTGCAAGTATGCAGTAATATCAATGCCAAGCATACTAGCAACGAGACACAATAACAGCGATATTGGCAATCGTAACAAACAATGCACGGTGATAAGACCGCCCACCCCTTTAATACCACTGAGGCAGTATCAATCCTATCGGCTTTGCAGTACTTTGTAGTGTAACAAAGTGAAGAAGCCGGAAAATTAAACCAATACTAGTCCTGTGGCTTCCTGACTACAAGTTACAACGAAAGTATGATATAGCATAACATACCCCAAAAAGCCTTTTCCAATCATTAAGTTAAAGCCTCTACATCACGCCCAAGGGATTCCTATTCTAGTCATTCAGGCCGCTATATTCAAGAAAAGGCACCCCAAAACCCTAAGCCCTTAAATCCTACCCTCAGACTAGCCTCTCCAAAACCCTTAAACCTAAACCCCAAACCCTAAACCCCTAAACCCTGAACCCTTAAATTCTCCAAAAAGGTCCTCATCGAGGAAATTTCTCCTGATGGAAAATCCGCTTTCGACCACTCGAAGGAGCCGAGGGCTTAGGGTTCAAACTTCGAGATTTACGGTTCAGGTTCCAGGGTGTAGTGTTTAGTGTTCGGGGTTTAGGGGCTTCAGCGTTGGGATTTAGGGTTTAGGGTTTCCTAACGTAGGGGCCTATGTAATTACCTATACTGTTTTGGGGGTTCCTGATTATGATTACAGTATAATGGGCTCCAAAACCCTGTTCTATTTTTTTAAGGCCCTGGCCCTTATATTGGGGTTTAGTGTTCGGGGTTTAGGGTTCAGGCTTCAGCGTTGATGGTTTAGGGCTCAGGGCTTAGAGTATAGGCATAGGGTTCAGGATATTTAGGGTTCTGGGTTCAGGGTCTACAGTAGGTTTCAGGGTTTGTTTAGGGTTTGGAGTTCTACAGGTTTCGCAGGAGATCGAAATACTTAGAGAAACCATAGGAGAGCTGTAAGCTTGTTGGCCTTACATCATATAGGGGCCTTAATAATTAGAATCGGGTGGGGTAATATTGTACTATGATTGTAATAAAGAGCCCCCCCTAAAACCCTACTCTTATTCTTAAGGCCACCAGATTATGTGGTGAATCTTCGAAATTGTCGATTTCTTAGGGCCCGTTCATGATCATTAAGGCAAGTCTATGCACATGTCTGTACTCCCCCGCATACTAACCCACACCAGTACCATCCTCGCAAAGAGACGTGCATTCAGTGCTCGAGCCTTGACTTCGGGGCTCCGAGATGCGTGGGGTTTTAGCACTATGCTCAGGTTTAGGGTTTAGGCTTTGGGGTTGTATTCGTGGCAGCAGATGGTGAGTGGAGCTGAAGGGCCTAGAGGACAGCTAGGAGCAGCAGCACGAGCAGTTGCTTGAAGAGCCGTGCCACCCTGCCACCGACGGCCACCAAACGCAACTCACATGCTGAGGCAAGCTTTCCATGTCTTCATGTCTTACACCACAGGCCTAAACCCTAAACCCTAAACCCTAACCCGAAACCCTAAACCGTGAAAAACCCTCCAGATTCCCACAGAATTTCCAAGCAAAACGCTTTGAGCTTTAGGGCCTCCGAGGGATTAGGGGCTCAAAAGGCATGCTAGACCCAGTGTTTTAAAAGAACGACGGCTCCACCGATGAAGGCATCTCCGGTGTGCTGTAGGGTTTAGGGTTTAGGGTGCTGTAGTCTAGGGTTTAGGGTTTAGGGTTGCCGTAGTCTCATTATTTCGGGTACTTGGAGTTTAAACCCACCTTAGAATCAACAAAGCCATCTTACAACGTATAGAAACAAGCTGCTGCAAAGTGACTGAACCTCAATCCCTCTTTGGGACCTCGGTACAAGAGGAACTCGTCTCTGATCCCGAAAGCCAAACCCTAAACCTTCAAAGGTTTAGGGTTTAGGGCTTTTTCAAAGACCCAAGAACAGACACATGCGATACCAACAGTTAGTTACGGAACCTTAGTTTGGAGACCTAGTAGCCGAGTGGTGTTTCAGAATACAGACAATCGGCATAGCAACCCCTATGCAAAATGCGATGGAAGAACATCGCTGTAAGACCCCAAACCCTAAACCCTGAACACTGACCCGTAAGACCCGAATATAGGGGCCTTCATAGTTAGAATCGGGTGTTGGGGGCTCCTTCTTATAATTATGGTAAAATATACCCCAAACCCTATTCTAATTATTAAGACCCCGACACCCTAAACCCTTATAGTAGCCCCTTATAGAGCCCTTTAAGGAACCCTTTAAAGGAATCCCGAAAGCCCTATTAAAATTTATTAAGGCCCCTATACATCAAGCCCACTGTTCTTCCGTGCAGCGAGGACAAGGCCAAGGATTTGCCGTCGTCCCAGGATGCTGGCTTCAGGAGTTTACGGTATAGTGGGTCTATAGGATTTAGGGTTTAGGGTTTAGGGTATAGTGGGTTTATAGGATTTAGGGTTTAGGGTTTAGACGTTGAAAACTTATGGGGTTAAGTTGCCTTTCTAGCACTCTTATAATAATTAACCTTTTCGGAACCCTTCTAGAATCCTGACTGTTGTTGAGTTAAAGTTTTGGAGCTGGCTGTTAGGATTGTGCTTTTCGAGTGTATAAGCAGATTAAGAAGCTGTAAACTCAGTCCGGGGGGTGAGGGTGTCCAAAGCGTATAGAGCAAAACGCAGTGGGCGTGAGGTCGGAGTTCTTTAAAAAGGGTCCAAACAACTGCAGAACGAAAGCCTTTTTTGGAAAGACAGGTCGGCCCAGGATTCCTTCTGTTACGTGGGGCTATGGGTTTATTTATGGGTTTCGGGTTTAGGGTTTAGGGTTTAGGGTTGTGTATTACGTGTGCTCGGGTCTTTGAAGGCCTTGTTCAGGGACTCAGCGCTTTGGGGTTCTTTGGTTTCGGGCCACTTAGAGCCATCGGCACGGCTGCCCAAACGGCCCGCATCTTGGGTTTTTTTCCCAAGGGTTTAGGGTTTGGGGTTTAAGGTTTAGGGTTTTTTTCAAGCAGGGCGCCCCTCCAATTCGCGCCAGGCTAGACAGAACGGAGTCTGAGTCAGGCCCTCCGAACACACTAAACCCCTACGCCCTAAACCCCTAAACCGTAAACCCCTAAACCCTAAACCCTTGAACCCTTAAACCCTTAAACCCTAAACCCCTAAACCCTACACCCTTAAACCCTTAAGGCCAGAACCCCTAAACCCTACACCCTTAAACCTTAAATCCCTAAGCCCTAAACTCTAAATTCCTAAGCCCTAAACCCTGAACCCCTAAGCCCCCTAACCCCTAAACCCCTAACGCCTAAACCCCTAAACCCCTAAGCCCTAACCCCCTAAACCCTACACCCTTAAACTTAAATCCCTAAGCCCTAAATCCTAAGCCCTTAAACTCTACATCCCTAAGCCCTAAAGTCTTAAACCCTAACTTCCTAAGCCTTAAACCCTAAACCCTAAACCCTAAACCCTGGACTCCCATCTTCAACAGCCCGGCATACGACGACCCACGCCCCAGACGCTGGAGTCGGAAATCCCCAACCTGCTGAACCCGATCCTAAGACCCTAGAGACTTAAGGCTTATTGGGGTTTAGGGGTTTAGGGTTTAGGGTTTAGGGTTTCGGACGTCGGATGTAAGGTTTAGGTTTTAAATAGGGCTTAGGGTCTATAGTTTTGGATATAAGGTTTAGGGTATAGGGTTTGAAGAGCCTCAAGACCCTAGAGGCCCTGAAGCCCCTAAAGCCCAAGTCCCTACAGCCGTGAATTCCTGAGTAAGCACTTCTTTCCATGCCCAAACCTTAGGCCCTCAAGTGACCCAGCCACAAAATCATCAGAACGACCCCAAACCCGAAACTTAAACCCCCAGCCCAAAGGTCTTACTACTACGCCCACCAGCCGGAATCGGAGAAGGGGTTCCCTGCGGAAGCCGTGGTCCGGAAGGAGTGCCTGAGCCAGCTTTTCATAGCAATAGCAGGCGGCAGAGGAGTAGTACGTCAAGGGACTAAAGGAGGAACCCTTAAAGGGACTCTTGGGGTTATGCAGGGGCTTTATGAGACTATATAAGGGGTATATAAGGGTTATATAAGGGTTATATAAGGGTTATAGGTTATAGAGGGTATTAGGATTAGGGGTCCCTTCTAGGGGTCCCTCCTGTTGTCCCTTAACGTGCGGAGTTGTGATTTTGAAGGGTTCAGGGTGTAGGATCCGGGCTTTAGGACCGTGCAAACTCTTCCTGCAAGACCCTAAAACGGAAGCCCAAAACCCTAAACCCGAAACTCCCTTCCCCTAAGCCCTAAAACTTTTTAAAACCCTAAACCTCTGAAATCTCCAAACCTCAAACTCCCGAAACTCTCTTCCCCGAGGCCCTAAAACTTTTAAAACCCTGAAACTCTAAACCCTAAACCCTAAACCCTAAACCCTAAACCCTAAACCCCCAAAACTTTGACATCCTGAAGCTCTTAAACCCCAGCCCATAAACTGCTTAACCTCTAACGCACTAAGGTTCTTAAACCCCAACCCTGGAGGGTAGGGTTTAGGGTTCAGGGTTCAGGGTTCAGGGTTTAGGGTTTAGGGTTTAGGGTTTAGGGTTTAGGTCCCTAAGACCTTAAAACTGTGAAACGCTAAAGCCCCCAAAACGCTTAGGCTCTCAGAACTTAAAAACTCTGATACCAAAATCCCTAAAACTCTCAAACCCAAAGCCCTGAAAGGAATGTGCTTTAAAATTTTGAGGGACGTCCTATTCTTATTTAAGCTATACTCCTTCATTGAGGAGTATTGGGATCTCGAAACCCTACAGTAAACCTTACATTCCTTAATTCAGGGCCGCGCTTACAGCTAAACCCTCAACCCTAAACCCTGAACCCTGAACCCTAAACTGGAAATCCTAAACCTGAACCCTAAACCCTAAACCCTGAACCCTAAACCCTAAACCCTGAGCCCTAAACCCTAAACCCTGAACCATAGAAGGTGCCACACCACTGTGGCCCTGGTTCCCTTCTCCGCCTGCGAGCCCCACACGTGTCGAGCCGCGTGGCTGCCGTGTTATGCGGGTTACGGGTTTTTAGGGCTTCAGAGCTATTGGGGTTTTATTGGGCTTAAGAGCTTTAGGGTTTAGGGTTACGGGTTCTTAGTCTAAGGCTTCAGAGGGTTTTATAGGGCTTAATAGCTTTAGGGTTTAGGGTTACGGGTTTTAAGGCTTCAGAGCTATAGGGTTTTATAGGGCTTAATAGCTTTAGGGTTTAGGGTTACGGGTT
>CAJNDV010014747.1:38726-74026 GCA_905221635.1 Symbiodinium sp. CCMP2456 | reverse complement strand
AAGGGCCAAAATAAATTCTACACCCAACTTTACAGGCCCGTGAGGGGGTGGCCTTGCTGTGGCTGGACTCTGGCAGCTGGGCTTCTGCGCTGGTGTTGTCCGAAGACGGCCATCTTCTAACCTGTGCGCATTTGCTGACGGGCACCTCCTGGATGGAACCTTCGAAGGCATCTTCACGAAAGTGGATCACGTAGCATCTCGTAATTAGCGGCAGTAATTATCACGAAAGCTAGGCTCGTTTCTTACCAGCGGAAGGTTGCAACAAGGGGTGTGGAGAAAGGGCTCCCCGAAGTCTGGCCTGCATTTCTTTAGGGGTCCGACCCTGTCCTGTTTGGGCATGAAAACGGGGTGTTTCTGCTTGCCCTGGAATGGAGAAACGAGCCGCCAATGATGCTCATGATGCTCGCCTCTCGGGCCCGGCGGGGCGCCAATGATGCTCATGATGCTCGCCACGCCGGCCCGGCCGGGCATCAATGATGCACATGTTGTTGTTGAGTGGTTTGCTTGGCTCGTATGATCATGGTTGTAATCGCGCGGTTCGGTCGATACCGATACATGCGGTATCATACCGAATACCAGCCACACCAGCCAAGCCCCCATCAGCCAAGCCCCCCACCAGCCACACGCCAGCCGCCCCCTACCAGCCAGACACCAGCCACACCAGCCACACACCAGCCACGCCGCAGCCCACCAGCGCCCCTGTGGGTGTGGCTGGTATGGCTTTCAGCAGCCCCTCCTCCACAAGTCCACATCAGTGCTTGCATTGTGATCTCGCTGCAGAACACTCTTGAGCTGCAAGGTAGATGTTGAGACACTCGGTAGCCAACCGTCAATGTGCTGCTCACAAAGGTGGATCTTGGGAATGGGGGTGTCTTGGGAGCTCAAAGGGCGAGACAATAGCCTCAGCGATCGCCAGCAAGAGCCGCATTCCCCGTGCTGCAAGCTGCTTGCGAAGTCGTTTGGGCCCTCTGTACACCTTGCAGAGGGCCGTCCAACAGCACACTGTATTTGATTGCCAGGTTAGCGCACGGTCACCTTCAAAGCTGGTTTGCTCGAGTGCGAAACTGGCTTCACCGTTTTCAGAGAGTTGTTGATGCGGACGTGTCGTGAGGATGGTAGCCCGCCACGGCGCTCGGCGACAAACTTTCCACGCTGTCATGGGCGCTGCTTCGTGCGTGCGCAGGCAGACACTCAGATGCTGGTTGACAGTTATCCGACAGCACCACAAAAGAATCAGGTATCAGCTTTCGTGTCTGTCGTGCTGAGGGCAGGACTGAGATGGCCAACTTTGAAGCGGATGTGTTGCACGTGTTCGATGGTTTCCTGGATGCGGCATTGCTAATAGCGAAGCCGAGGAGGAGCTGCTGCTAACATGTTTGGACCAATACCTCCCTCGACCTCTGTCTAAAGAATTTGCCAAAGAATTGATGAATAGCCTCGGCATAACATGGTGAAGAACTGTTTAGCTGAGCCAAGAAGGAAGCACATGAAATAGAGAAGCTGGAAGAACGACATCGGCCCAAAGCCTGCATGAGCTTTTACAAAGACAAAGGGTGACGAGGGAACGAAGTTTCATTCCTTGCTCACCGACCAACCTGTTCTGTCGATACTTAACTCTGCCAGGCGGTGTTGTGGTGTAGGAAGGGAGGGCACATCGACAATCGGGTGTTGCTACGTCGCACCAGAGCAGAAAGCATGGTGCGGCAGGGGCGAGCCCAACTATGCCTTCAATCCGAGTTTGTGGAAACGCCAGTGTACGTCCATCGAGCAGGGCATCAAGGCGCCTTTGAGAATGCTTGTGGTTCCTAGCTCTGCCCAAACAGACAGGTCTGGGCTGTGGGACATGGGCTGTTTGGCCCGGGTTCTCCGTGGTATGGCCCGGCTGTGACCTGCGGCATGAATCTGAGATCTGTCCAAGACTTCGTGCTGTCTTGCATGCTTGTGTTGAGCACCGACTTTGCAGCGTGGAGTGGCGAGATCATTGCTGCCTCTCTCGCCTGTCTCTGCCAAGGCCAGCTTTCCAAGGTTGTCTGGGGCACAGGCGGCAGACTGGCTGTGTTGCAGAGCTCGGCGGCAGTCCATCGTGGGTGCAGTGGTGGTGCACTGGTGGCCGCAGAGACCGGTGAGCTTCTTGCATCACTATGGAGAAGCATTCGCATGGAGCATGCGCTAGAAAAGCCTGCCCACTATCCTTGTTCTGATGTCGGTTAGGTTGCTTGGCATGGTCACTACCAATGCCAAGCAGCAGGAGTGGCACAGAAACTGCATCATCAATGCTTCCATGTGATGGGTCCCCACTATTCAAACTGGCTCTCACGTGAACGATGCAAGGACGGCGCCGTGCTACCGCACATCAACTTCATTCTGCCCGTGAGCCTGTTGTCTCCATTGTTCAGCTTCTTGGAGACAGCGAGTGAGCCGGGAGCTCTGCCGAAGCTGATTCAGGACGGCTCAGGGTGGAAAGTGCTTTCGCACTCTGCGAGTTCGTGCGAGTTCTTTGTTGTAACGGCGTAGGAGCTGGAGGCAGCAGGCGCCACTCCCGAAGAACGGGGGCTGTGGAGGCTGGAGCCGGAGCATCCGAATCTTCCAAGTCGACCCGAGGCTGCAACAAATATCTATTATTATTATGATGATGATGATTATTATTATTGTTATGATTTTCACGTGTCCTCGAAGCAGCTGCACAGCTACGCACAGCTTTGACATGCTGGCCTTGTGGTGGCTGAGGATTGTTAGCGAGGCGGCGGGCCAAGCCTTTGAAGTAGTTCATGTGCATCCCATGGGTATTGCCTCGTTGTTCCAAACCGGCTGGTCAGGAAGCAGCACGTGCTGGAGAGCTTGGATGAGCTTGAAAAGGTTGCCAACGTAGAGGTGCAATGAGCAGTACTGAACTGAGCAGCAACCGCCTGAAGCATTCTGGCGTTGCAGGCGAAGGAGGAGGAGAAAGAGCACAAGCACCAGAGCAGATTATGACGATAATCAACCTGGTTGGCCACTGTTTCACCAGAAGCAGACAACGACTAGTGAAAGCATTGTGTCTGCTGTGCTGCCTGCAGTGATACGTGTCCGTGCCTTTGTTTGGTCACCCACCTTTGCTTGGGGCGGCACATTGAACTTCGTCCACGCGATCAGGCGCACTTCTGCAGATTTGGCGAGCTGTCAGACTGCTATGTCAGACTCTGACGGTATGACTGGCTACGGTTTGTGTGCGCTTCACTCTGTCACTCGGCTTGCAGCCGAGGTCCCGCCTGGCAACAAGGGCATAGCCTTTGTCAGCTACAAGGATCCCAGTACTGCCTGTGCCTAAGTCCAAGAATTCTTGTGAGGTGTGTTGCGAGGCCGTGCAACTCAAGGCTTCGTCGGTTGTAGCCCACCAGCAGCACGAGGTGAAGCCGTAGGCTCAGGAACCTCAGTTCCTTGCTGCCCTTTCTGATTTACACTGCTGAAGGCCTGGCCTTGTGCTTATTGCTGCCCCAGCATTCGACAGACCTCAGCCCTGAGCCTAGTGTTTCAACCGCTTTCTAGTGTCCTAGCTGCTGGTCTCTGGCGGACCGAGGCAGGGGTCCAAAGGAGGTGGGGAGTGGGGATGCAATATCGCAACGATACTCTCTTCACATCTCATCCTCCTGAGTTCTGCTCCCAACGCTGGAAGGAGGCAAGGGTGGCTTCGGTGGCTGCGGTGCGCTTGCCGGTTTGTTGTTGGAGCGGCCCGGAGCACCAAGATCCATTTGCTCAAGGTGGCGGCTGCAATGCCTTCAATGGTGCCTGTGGTGGTTGCCGGTAGCTTAATTGGAGTGGAGGTTCTCGCGAGGCGTAGGTCGTTTTCATACAGTGGTTGTTCTGGCAACATGCTGTCTCATATTTTCTTCATCCTCACAGAAACCTTTGCCGATGCAACCCCCCCTGATGTAACACCCGCGTGAGTCGTTTTTCGTGACGAACGTCTGGGGTCACATTCTGTGGGTGGCGGTCGTCAGAAAACCCAGTAATGGCAACAATCACCATACCAAAAACAAAAATCGTAAAGGTAAATGATCATGGCAGTAGCCGTAGCAGCAAAAAGCAGCAATGTGCCTAGGGCCTAGGACTAATAAAAGCAGTAGTGGAGGGAGTGCCTGAGCTGCAGCCAAGAGCTTCCATGTTGAGTCAAGATGCGAGCTGATGCGAGCCGAATCGAAGATTCTGGCAGCCGAAGCATCTGTAGATTGATTCGGGGTTTGAGCATGGCCCGGCTACTGTTACTTTGTTTAGAAGTCACGATTCATTGCTGACCATCCCAGCGGACCTCACCTGCCAAGCTCATCTGGATCTTGTATCGTGGTATTTGACATGCTTTCCAGGTGACCTCGGCAGCTTCGGAGGCTTCGGAGGCGCGGATAAATCAGTGTAGTCGGCTAGAGGTGGAGCAGCGTGGTGACACGGTGATGGCAGTGAAGAGGTGCTCCCTGCAATGGATGCGGCTTTAGTTTGATGCTCAGGCTTTTTTTGTTCCAGCCGCAACCAGTGAAGTGTGCTGCAGTTGCTGCAGGTGACTTCTCCATGATGCAGGGATTCCAGAATGGTTTCCAAGCCGGTGCAAACCAACAAAGCTTTGGAGCACCGGCCTTTGCGCAGGGAGGATTTGTCCCACAGGGCATGCCCGGTGGCTTTCCTGTTCATGACGGCATGGCCTGGAGCTCAGCCTTCCGCGTAGCAACTGCGGTGCTTGAGACGCCCGTGCAGCTGGCAGCTGCTGCACCACATCGCCGCCATTAGCACAGAAGGGGTAGTCTCTCACGGGCCCTTGCCATGGAGCCGGGCAAGCTTGCACCAATTTTTCGTTGAAGAGCCCGGCTCTCGCATGTCCCTGGATGATGAGCCCTCAGAAACTTGGCTAGTATTGGTGCATGCAGTGTCTGCTTGTAGCAACTTCTTTTGCCTCCTGGAAAGGCAACTGGACAGTCGGTGCTGCAGAGGATACGGGAGACTCTGAACAGAACGCACATCAGCTGTTTGGCAGCAGTTTTGGAATCCAAGGCCATGCCATGTGATCTTGCTTCCACTCAGGTGCAGCGGATTTGCTGCAGTCGTTCTTGGAAGACCGAGCTGCTCTGCTTGGCTCGGTCCATGAAGCTTCGGTTGACGTTGAAATCGGCGGTGCCGTGAGGCGAGCAATGCAGTCAGTGCCGCTCAGCTCCGCTGCGGCCTGGCCAAGCTTGGCTTCGAGCTGAGCGATGAGGAGTTTCTGGGAGTTTACGAGAAGCTGGGGAAGGACCCGAAGATGAGACAAATGCGGCGGATTACTCCTTGCCGTTCATTCCCGGCCCAGGACGCTAATGGACACGTACTGCTGGCAGATCTTGACAAGAGACTGACCCGCACCGGAACCAAAGAGCGCCAGAGAAGCAAGCCGACTGCGGATACGGAAGTGTGCGCACCCTCAGAATCGAAAGACATTGGTTGCTGGCGCAGAGAATTCAGCATGCAATCGCTGTCTGTACATCTGCAAGGCAGCAGAAGCGTGCGGCTTCACATGTCCCCAGCTTGCGAACCGATGTCGGGGCCTCTGCACAGACGGATGCTGCAGCCGCCCATGCGCCGACCGTGCCTGATTGGCTGGCAGGCATGGTGCACCACGGAAGAGAGATGTAAAGATTTTATTTGTTGCAAGCTTTGCTTGAACAAAGACCATCGAAAGTGCCGGCAGGCAATGACAGGCACGGGGCCTTGACTGAACGTGAAAGATGCCTGGCAGCGAATGCGTTTTTGAATAAAGTACATGACCATGGCGACTCAGTCAGTTTTCGATTTCAGAATGTCTTCATTGCTCGAGGGCGCATGGCCAGCCACCGCCGGAAGCCAGTCGAGCTGGTGCCTTTGACAGACAGCGACTTGGTCCTGGCCAAAATCCGGAGCCTGCTTCTTCGGAGGACCCGCCCTTCAATTCAGATCCCGAGAGAGTAGCTGCGTGCAGTGCGATTGCTGTGCAAAGCGCAAGCAAGAAGCACTGGCTAGGAAGGTCAGATCCGTGGATGTCCTCAAGCAACATGGCTGCGAATATGTCCAAGCCTTGTCCAAGCCTTTACCAAGACAGGTTCCATTGTGCTTCTGCGCCCCTCTAAAGTCTAAAGCATCGCAGGCGTCCTGATGCATTTGCATGTGGTCTGCAAACGGATCACGTGCAGGTGCCTGGATGCCAGGAGGACTGGGTCCGCCTCCAGGAAGGAGCTGTGCAGTGGCTTGGAAAGGCGAGCCGACGAACCAAACCGGCTTCGCAAGTCTTCCGCTGGATGCACTCAACCGACCAACATATGTAAAAGCAGGCTCGGCGTCGGCAAGCTGTCCGCCTCTGAGAAGAGAGACTTGTTTGGGGCTTTGGACTCGGCGAACAGCGACAACATCAATCTCACAGAGTGCCTCGGTCCTCCAGCTGGCTGGCACTGCCCTGTATGAGAACGCACTGCCGGACCCCAGGGTCATCTGAGGTTCCTTACTTCACTGAAACAGGCGGAGAAGAAGGCGCGTAGCCAGGGCCAGGACGAGCTCATCGACACTTGGAAGCCTCCCTCGGAGTGACTTGGACGCTTCGCGAAGCTTCGAAAAAGTAGCGCCATTCGCATCCATTCGCCCTAATCTGTAGGCTTTTCGGGATGCTTTTCAGCATTTGCCTACCTGTGTCGAGCCGAGGCTGGCTGATGTTTTCACCAGCACCACGACGGATTGGTCAAAGCGCACCCTCAAGTTCGACAACGATTTCCCTGACAATGAACGCGGGGCATCGAAATGCTTGACAAGCCGTGAGGTCTCTCAGTCTCTGGACTTTGACATCTCACAATCTGACTTCGAACTGGCCCCTCACGACATGATTGGGCTAAGCGAAACAACTTCGCCCCAAAGATGCTTGCAGATCAAAGACCGAAGTGATGCCGTGATGCGCATTTCTCTGGAGCCCTCGGTGTCGCAGAGCCGAGGACTCAACGCCTCCAGCAGTTCTTGGCTGCAGGCCTCTGCAGGACCTCTAAGAGCGGCACTGGCAGCCCCCTTGGGTTGCGGCAACTTGCATGAGCTCTTGCTGCAACGACGAAAACCGACCAGACAGCAGGTGAAAGCACATCTCTGCGAGCATCTGATCGAAGTAAGGACAACTACATTTTGAGGCAACGGCTCGTGAGCAACACGCGGGCATCGCATCCACCCAGTCTGGAGAGCGAAAGACTCCCGCTGCCTGCTCAAATCATGTACAATTGGTGCCCGACGTATTTTGCAGGTGTAGCTCTGTGCCAGCCCAGGCTTTATAAGCATGGCAGATTCCGGCGTCTCAGCCAGCACTGTGACGTGAGCCGCCGCGCTTCATGCTTGAACGAGGCTTTCACAACACCAAGTGTCTCAGGCGAGCAATCGCAGACACGCGATGGGGAGCAGAGGTTGTTGGCCTTCCAGATGAGCGAATGCGTCGCACATGCGTGCCTCGTCTCGTGATCGCCTCCGATGAACGTGGGAGAGGCAAAGCACGCCAGAAAAACTGTTCAGTACCTCAACCTAGGATGGGTGCCTGACTGCAAGCCGGCCTAGACGCCAAGACTTCATGGATCGCGGTAGGCCTGGTGCGTGATGCAGGGCACTGCAGGGATTAGGGTCTCACTGTCCCTGTCAGGCAGAAGTTCAATGCTCCGCTTCTCCAGTCTGTCGTTGACTCCGTGGTGTTTGGTCGGGACTTGGATTTCTCCGGAAGCCAGGACTATGACGATGCATTTAAGGCATGCCAACTTTGGAGCAGGGGGGTGGAACTTATTGCACGCATCATTGCAACAAATGGTGCAACTTTCGGCTGCACAGGCAAAATTCCGAGGCGCCTATGGAAAGCCTTCATGGTTTGCGGAAGAGCGTGAGAAGCTGGGGCCCAACAACCTTGCCCCAACTTTCAGACACCCTGGTTAGTGTGGCTCGGGTCAAACTCGACAGCAGTTGGTTGCATTCTCATGTCCCGAAGCGTTCGGGAACCATTCCTCGGTCTGCTGTGTCTCTGAAAGAGACATCTGGCCGGCGTGGGTTCGTACATGATAACATCTATCAGCGACGGGGCATCGTCTGGCAAAGCCAGCACATGCGTCGCTTCCGGAATATCGCAAAGCTTTATGGAGGAGGGCACAGGCAGAAACCGTTGTTGGTGCAGGCGCGCCAACCGAGTAAGCAAAGATTTGCCGACTTTGGCATTGAGCTGAAACCAAGGGGCAGTTCCAGGCGAATCAGCTGCAGACGCAACAAGGCGGAAGCCAAGAGTCGTTGATGTTCATTTCTGTCGCTTGTGTACATTTCTGAAGGTTTGGGCTTCGCGAACTTTGGTGGTGGTGGCGGCCTCAACCATTGCTTTGCCAGGTTTTGAATCCCGGATGTAATTAGGATATCACCTGGATATCTCTCACTCCAATGTACAGTAGGCAGTCTTGGGCTTTGATCGTTCTGTATGTGCGTCTTTTCGTTTTCGGTGTGAAGCGTAGGAGTACTGCATAGTGCTGAGGGCCATGGCGGCCAATGTCAGGGTTGGCTTCTGGGGAGCGCGGAGGGGGGGGGGGGGGGGGGGCGGGGCGGACAATAAATTGTCCATTTGGATTACAAGGCTTGATATGTCCCCGCCTACGATGGGAGGCTTCGTCTAGCTTGAAATTTTTACATCCTTTTTCCAAGCTGTCGTCTTCGGCTCTTGCCGGACGGTGCTCCGACCGTCCCATCCAATCAACACCAAACACATTTCAGGCACGGTCCATTTCAACAGCACCAGATAAATCCTAATCTGTTTCCTCCCACCGCGGAGCAATTGCAAACCCTTGAAGTGTGCAGAATCTCTACCGGTTATTTCAACGTGTGGACACCGAACAAGGTTCAGACCGCCAACTTTCCTTGAAAGTCTGACACGCATGACCGCTTTCAACCGGTTTTAAGGAGGTTCATTAGGCAAATCCCGCTAGCATGCGTGGGCTCACCTGTTTGCAAGACTCGTGGGTCCGTGCTTGCAAGGACGCCACACCAAGGAAGAAAAGTCAGGAAATGAGGTGTTCTTTTGGAGTCGGGGGAAGGGCGGTAGGAGAGGGGTCGGGAACGGGAGGGCGGGAGGTGGGCAAGGCGGCAAGACAGCGGGTAACGGGGATGGCAGGGGTCGGTCAACCAGCTGAGAACCACCGAGTCACCTAAGCTGATAGGATCTGAGATTCCACACTTCGACTTCGGCAGTCCAAGCCTCCAGCCTCAGGCTGTCAGCAGCCAATGGGTCAGGCAGCCCGGGACCTGTAGGGGTCAGGAGGCAAGGATAGTCGTCATTTCGTCCAAACTGGCACTTGTGCAGGCAGATTACGGTGCCTTCCAGCACCCACAAACGGAGAGGTCAGAGTGTCGTGTCTGAGGCTGCAGACCTGCCCTTGCTTTTGTGTGCGAAGTCTTGCAAGGCCTGGGCCATACTGAGATTGGCTGAAGCAGATGTGTTCCCAACCATGGGTTCCATCACTGTTCCAGCCATTGGGTTGCTCATGGAATCTTGAAGCGTGCAAGCGTCGTTCTCATGGCACCTCAGATAGTCTAGGTAGGTGATAAGTTCGTGGTATGCTGGATACAGTCTCAGGCTGAGGGCTTCGTGCGCTCAGAAAAATCGGGCAGCTGTCTGACTTGTTGCTTACGATGGGTCGTCCGGTGCGGTTCTGCTTTGCATCATTCGGCCTGCATGCGCACTCCAGCTTTCGCTTTCGAGGACATTGCGTTCGCGCGCTTTCACGTCCATCCGCAGATTGTCAGTGGGATCATTGCGCGATGTGCGGCAGCCGTCAGAATTTGATCGAAAAAGCTTTGATCTTCAACAGGCAGACGAACCTCACCCGGACCATCAATAAGTTCTGCGAAAGCACTCGGACTCGGATCATGATAGAGCACCGAAGAGTGTCTTCGCCTTTGTAGTTCTACAACAGACTGCCCACATCCAAGCTTGACGAGTTCCGAATAATGATTCCTAAAGCAGCAGTAGTGCTCCAAAACCTTGCACACGAACAGCACAAACAATATGGCATCACTCGAAATCTGCTTGTGCATGCCAGCTATCTTTTGAGGTCAACTGACCACAGCATAAACACCATGGCGTCACGCGAACTCTAATAAGTGAAGCAAGCTAGGTTGTTAGGAGAGAATTACAGCAATTCGACTTGTTCTTTAGTCTAGCTGAATCAGACTTGGTTTTGGCGAGAAACTGAGGAATTCGGCTTTTTCCTAAAGAAGCAGGCAAGTTCTTGGACAGAGATCCAAGAATTGTTTTTTTTGCTTAGTCTTCCTGAAGCAAACTAGGTTTTTGGAGAGAAGCTGGGGATTTTGTTTCTCTGCTGGTTTAGATGAACCAGACTGGGTTTTTGGACATAAATCCCGGGGATGCGTTTTCTCCGAGTCTAACTGAAGCAGATTCGGATTTTTTGCGACACTAAGAACCCAGCTTTTTCTCCTCGGTTTTTGGAGAGAAATCCCTGAGTTCTGTAGTCCAGCTGAAGCAGAGTAGGTTTTGGCAAGGAACTGGGAGCGTGTTTTTTTTTTAGTTTAACTCAAGGAAACTGTTTTTTTGCGAGAATCTGGTGAATGTCGTTTTTCTTAATTTAAATGAAGCAGACCTAGGGCTTTGGACAGAGATCTCGGCATTAGGTTTTTTCCTAGTTTAGCTGAAGAAAAGTTTTCTTTTTTTTTTTTTGCGAGAAACTGGGGAGGCCGGCCTTTTTCGAGTCAAAATGAGCCATGTCCGTGCGCGGTTTGTGTCACAAAAACAGACACACACCATGAGCATCATGGCATATCCTGTACAGGATACTTAAACGAATGTACTCGAATCATAATGTACAATTCGTTTCCCGTAGAACTTTCTTTTATGTGTATGTATGTTTGTATGCGTGTGTGCATGCAAACATGCATGAGTATCTGGCTGGATGGCTGGATGGATGGACGGATGGGCGGATGCACAATTGACACTCGGGATCCTGCGAAGTGGGCGTGCATGAAGCACATGTCTCCGAACATACAGTGGGCAGAAGGACGAGGGGTCGAGCTGGTATCCTCAAACTCATCTTCTTAGAGGTTAAGAAACTTGTCATCAGAGGCCGACCTACTCGCATCTGCAACCGGGAACTGCGGTCCAAACCTTCAAACCTGGCGACCACTGAGTTGGCAATACGTCGCCTATCCAACTCTGATGCTGCATCCTCGTAATTTCACTGTTGCTCAACGTTGCTCAGTCTGGCTTACACCTTACACAGCTCAGGCGATTTGCTTTACGGCGCCGAGCAATGAACTATGAACTCAAGAAGGGACCAGCGCATGCGATGGTCCACAGGTCCTTATATAATCCATTCTGCATACTGCTTTCGCACAAGTCTTAGATCAGTTGTGGTGTTCCGTTACTCCTGTGAGCCGAGAAGTGAGCAAAGCAGGCACCACGAGGACCCAGAAAACGTCTGTTGTGCTAAAGCACCAAGTGCATTGCATCACCACGTTGATTCCGAATGTGTGGATATGCACAACGCAATCCAGTGAGCTTGAAGCTTTTGATGCGTCGATGGCCGGCAGCTTAGAACTTGCAGAAATGGACCGTTTCCTGTGGGCCTTGAATGCAATGCGAGGACCGATGTCGTATAGACTGGCACAATCGCCCTCATCGCGAGGCCGGCAAACAAACACACCCTGAGCGGATTAATTTGACAAGTTTTAATATCCTTTGTGCATGTCCATCGAACCATGTCAAACATCCATGTTGAAATCGTACCAGTAGCAAGGTGACCCTCGCTCGTGGATCTGAAGGTGCCATGAACGCATGTTTGCCGTGTGCTGTGCTTTTTCTGCGATTATCCAAGCTTTTCCCTGCATGCAGAGTGTGTGCCGGAGCTTGACGACTTGATCTGATGATGAGCAGCGAAGCTCGGTGAGTCGTGTCAACAATGCAGGTTCCTGGGAGCCGGCCGTGGAGCTGACGTTTCTCAGACGATACAGGCTGCTGCTGCACGTTGGTGTAAAGGTCAAAAATAGACAGCATCAATTCGAAGCACTCGCTGCAGGCTGCGCAATGGTGTTCTCGCAGACCATTCGTCCCATCCTGTGTGCAGTTCCTCAAACGTAAGTCTTGATATGCAACGCTTTTGATTGCTGGGCAGCAGAGTTGTCCGCAGAACTTTCGAGTTCGACAGAACTGTTGGTAAGTTTTTCTGCCCAGGTCGTTCCTGTTCGATAGTGACAAAACGATTTTCCACTCCAAGAAGAGCGCGAACACGGACGCTCAGACACGGCGGCTCCTCTCGTGAGTTGTTCTGGCTACGCATGAGTTGATTCCTCGCTGCAGCTGTCTTGAAATACAGTTTGCTTGCCCCAGTATTTGTAGATTGAGACCCCATAGCCAGGAAGCGATATTGCTCATTGTCGGGTTATATGCTCTGTATAGACTTTGCAAGTCTACCACATGTCTTAGAGGCACCTGTGGATTTGTGAGACCGACGCCGATCATGACTACCGGCGGCGCTGCAGATCCAGCGGAACGCCTGGCCTCTGCGCAGAAGCTTCGAGAGGAGGGCAATGCCAAGTTCAAAGAGAAGGACCTGGGTCGTACTGTTGATGACACAAATCCTGCTTTACCTTAAGGATCCTAAAACTATCGGAGTTATGGTATGTTCCTTATTATGGGTAATGCAGAATTCATATCATCAACCGTGGGAGCATCTCCAGTAGTGTCGCTTGCAGTACAGTGCCCTTTCGCAAAAAAGAAAGCAATGCCTTCGAGGATATGGAAGGAGCTCGGAAAGCATACAGTGAGGCTGCCCACAGCATGAAGTTGCGGCAACGATCGGGATGAATTGAAGGGTCATTCCCGGTCCGTTGAAGTGCCTTTTGATTTTGTATCGCGGCATGTACCCATGCCACAGTGGCAGCCAGAGTGGCACAGCTTTGAAATGCAGCGTCCGCATTTTGGTGGAAGCAGGCGTTGCGACTGACTCAATTCAAAGAGGTCCCGGAGGGAATCTTGGCCGTCAGTTGGAATTTGTTTGTCGATGTTGCGAAACCCCTTTCGCAATTTGCTACCCCCCTTCTTGCAAAGGCTTGGGCGAAGACCTGGTGGCCCTGAGGAGACCAACACAGCTGAAGCTTCGCAGCAGTCAGTCTGCGACCGGAGACCGAATTTGATCCCCAGTTGTTCGTGCCATGTGTGCACTGGATGCGAGGAACTTGGCGTTGGTTTGTCTACGGTCGGATCCCACAGAGCCCTTTCGGGCACTGGAGCTTTGCGAGGCAGCGCAAAGTCCCGAGTACAGATCTGCAGCACGGGCTCCGCTCCAGCGGCCTGAGTTGCCAGGAAGTGTTGGATGCAGAGCCAGACAATCCCAAGGCGCCAGCACTTGCAAGTCGAGGTAAGCGGATCAATCGTCGTCGTTGAGCGCGGCACACGACTCTTGCCTGCGGTAGGCCACCTACCGCAAGGCCAAAGCGCTAATGGTGTCTTGGCACATGGAAGGCAGCATTTCTTGGCCATGCTGGCCATGCCTCTGTTGAATTCAAGGAGCTTGGTGAGCAGAAGGAGGCCGAGTGGGAGCTGGTGCGGGCCTGCAAGCTGATGCCCAAGGACTTTCGGCTCAGAAGGGGAAGGGGACGCCGGGTGTGTGAAAAAGAGATGCGACTGTTTCTCAGAGGATGCTTCGGTGAGGAAGGAGCTGGAAGCGTTGCGACAGAGCTTCCGGAACGACAAGGCCAAGGAGGTGGCAACCTTCCAAGGTGGGACAAAGTATGCGGACTGTCCAGCTGCGTGAATGGGTGTCGGATGTGACCAAGGCCTTTTCGAGAAGAGCCCCGGCTTCGCTTCAGACAATCGCAAAACTGAGACGCAGAAGCTGAGCAAAGCAGACGTGGACGACATATATTTCCATGATGGAAAGGACCGGTGCCGTGCTTGCATCCGTCATTTTCCCGCTTAGCTCGCAGAGAATGGCAGGAAAATCCGTACGAGGCCGCCGACAACCCCCAGGAGCCAGTGCCACACCAGCCGTTCAGTGTTGGCAAAGCGGAAGCAACAAACGTTTTAGACAGCATGCCATTGTTGATTTGTTGGTGCATGCGTGCACCGGAAAGCTGTATATCATGTGTGTCATCACCGGCATCAACATTTGCTGTGAATACATGTTGTGGTGCTAGTTTAAACCAGGGTTTTTTGAAGGAGGCATGGGAGGGACGGGTCTTGCTGCCCGTTTCTGTGTTTTGTGATTTGGTTTCCGGGCATTATCCTGGAGCCAGGCAAGGCCAAGCCATGCCAAGGCTTTGCAGAGGCAAAGGATGCGAATGCAGCCTCAGAGGCCAAACAATCATACCGCGGAAACCTCTTACGCATGTCGGCAAATCGCACAAAATCCATTTGAAAATCCCAGAATGTGCGACGTGCGGTATAGAGTCATTTCATGCAAACATATCTCATGCACGAAAATGCTGGTCCATAGTTCCAAGAGAGAGAGAAGCCATGCCATGCCCTGGACCAAGTTCGACAGGAGTTGGCCAAGGAGTTCCAGGCATCCGGCAAGTTGGAAGATGCGGCTCAAGCATGGGAGGCAATGGATGGCAGCGCTTTTTTGAGCCCTTCCGATACTTTTTGTGAGTGCTGCCGCGCTGTTCCAGGGTCGTTGCATTTTCAGAGGTTGCCATGGGGCAGACGGCGTCGAACGAGGACTGGCAGCGGCCTTAACCACTTTGATGGTCAGGAGCCGTCACATTGTATTTAAGGCTAACTAGTCAGGGTGGCACTCTGTGTTGCGGTACATGAGTGGAGCCATTCTGAGGCAATCTCATTTGACTTATGCGCTGGAATATGGCGCCTTGTTGATGGACATCAACATCGACCGGCTGGCTTTGCGCTGCTTCAGCACTGCTTCTTGACCCGGACCTTCAAGGGACTTGCGGGGACTGGCAAAGTCACGAACGGATTGAATGGGCTGCTTCACGAAGGCATTATAGGCCTAGCTGCACAGGTTTTCCAGAAAGGGGCTGTCGATGTTTCTTGGCACGTGGAGACCCAAAGGTCTTTGAGCGTCCTGCTCAAGATGATGAAGCCGAGAGAGCATTGGCACGGGTCAGGCAAACCATGGTTCAAACTCATTGATGTTACATCTTCTTGTTCGCGTTCGTCAAAAAGCACCGTAAATTCTGTGGACGTCATTCCAGAGCTTCCGTCTGACATGTGTGTGCTTCAGGCAGCACGCCTTGCTCCTCAAGTCTATCTGCCTGTTAAACGAAGCAGCAGAGGATCCGCAGGTGGCATGGTGCAGAAGATGTCATCACATCTCAAGCTTTGCAGTCGTTCACTGGTGTCAGTGCTCATGCGAGGCAGAAATCACGGAGTGCCTGGAGAAGTGGCTTTCGGCAGCACATCCAGGTCACTTGTCGGTTCAAGATTGCCTGACTAAAGTGAGTAGATCTGTGGCGCTGTACATCTTGGCGCTAGTTCGTTTGCGGGGGTCGATGTTGTGAGGTCCGTCGGAGGAGGCGCTGCAGGAGAGGCTCATCCGCCTGAGAAGCGAGCAGGCGCTGAAATGGTGTCAGCTTAAAAGACGGCTTGAGCAAAGAGTTTGTCTCCCTCTCTATCTCTCTGCCTGCAAAGGGCGGGTCGGCCAGTGCCGATGTCGCCGTGGCCTTGGGCTTGCTGCAGCTGCTGCAGGGCCAGGAGGGGCTGTTCAAGAGCTTGGTTTGCAGGATTGCTGAGCAGAAACTCAGTGGATTGCATCCGAAGCAGAAGTGAGGATCTTTGTCACCGGGAGAGTTCTTAGAGTTGGCTGGATGCATGCCCCGCGCAGTTAACAGGAGTCTGTTGCATCGACTTTTGCTTCTGCGTTGCTGGCTCCAGAGGCCAGGTATATCTTCTGTGCAAACAAGCGAAGAATTTCAGGAAGTGCCGACAGCAAGGCTGTCCATCTCACAGTTTGGCTTTTCGCAGCCGTTGCTCAGGGTATTTTCGGACTTGCCAAACTGCCAAACACTCCACCATCACAATCGCAGCTGCTGCTGGCACTTTGCTGCAGAGATCCAAGTGCCTCTGGAAGACAGCCTGTGCAAGGACGACAGCTATTTTGGTGCTCCTCGGCGACGGGCCACCAGGCCACACGCAGGGCAGCAGGCAGCATGGACAATTGCAGTGTCAGCATTCTGCAAGGTGGAACATGCTTGGTGCCGTCCTGGCAAATCGTGGTCGTCCAGAAGATGCTGTTTGTGCATATCGCTGGGCGCTGTAGCCCATGTCTAAGACCGATTGTATTTCAGATGCTCTTTGTTCCATCGATTCTTTGTCTTCTGCTTTGATACTGGGCGCCGTGCTGCCATCTTGTGCTGCTGAGCTGGCAACCCCATTACCCGCGAGCTTTGATCAACCTGGCCATGGCGGAGCTCAAACGTCGAGGCCTCAGGAAACTCAGAGATCAGAGATTGTGTCGAATTTGATGGGGTCTGGACCTGGTGAAGAGCCTAGAGTCTAGAGCAGACTCACAGATTCACAACGCTGTCAAGTCTGTGTGTAGCGAGCTTGTCGTAAGGCGTGTGATGAGGGAAAAATAGAGGTGGGCTGGAAGGCACTGAGCAGAGGTTCTCGCTTGGCCCATGCAGCGGACGATGATTAGAATTCTCGCATCCTTAAAATTGAATGCATTTGCCTTTTCTTACGCTTGCAGAAAGCACTGCTTGAAGAAGAACACTTCATCCATTTACGGTTGTACCTTGACGTGCTTGTCAGTGTAAGGGAGGCCAGAAGCAGAACAAATGACTTTGCTGTGTGCTGTTGGATTTATTGCCAGGTACGCTTTGAGTTACATAAATGCTTTCAGTGACAGTTCGCTGAAATGATCGCTGCTCTTCCCAGGTGGTGGTTTCCTCGAAGCCGCAGCTGCGCAGGATCGGGACAGTGATGCCACAACACAACTGATCTAGAAACGGACATATCCAATTTGATGCCACAACCAAGGCTGCGGCCATTGCTGCCTCTCCCAGTTGGGCCTGCGGAGAGCTGTGGGCGCAGCTGGAGAAGGAGATTCGATGCCAGATGCTACGTTGAGATGTTTGAGATGAAACTGAGTTTGTAGATACAGTGGCATGCTACCGCCTGTCAGGAAGCACTCGCTCAGACGTCGATTGACCCACTGCTGCAGTGTGCCTGTGTGTCTGCGCGTGTGTGCGCACGTTGTTGGCTGCGTTCAATGGTTCCAGCAGTCCAGATGCTGCAAAACAGCGCTGGAGGAGAAAGACATTAGAATGCTTCAAGCGATCCAAAGCAGATCAAATCTGGAAATCTGGTTTTAGTGTACTCAATTTCTTGCGGCAAGGCCAGGCCCCGCCACCGGACCATCCGACCACCACACCACACAACACCACTGCCACCACCGCCACTGCCACCACTGCCACCGGTGCCACCGCCACCCACCACTGCCAGCAAGGCTCGCCCGCTTAAGGAGGCACGAAACCACCAGCAAAACAGGGAAGCCTTTCTCATTTCGTTCGCTTAGCAGATGTCGCGCGGCAGGGCATCCCATCATACCAGATCCCCAAAGCGGGATAGCGCACCACGAGACCAAGACCCCGACCGCGAGGACCGCCGCCAGAACGACCACCGTGACCACACGACCATCACGACCACCAGGAGCATACGACCACCACGAGCACCACGACCACCGCGAGCACCAGCACCAGCGCCAGCGCGTGCGCCCAGCACCCAGCACCCAGCTGGCACCTGGACCTGGCACTGGCACCGGCACCACCACCAGCAGGAGACCACCACGCAGAGACCACCGGGGGCAGACCACCAGGAACACCAGGAGACCAGCAGCAGACCAGCAGGAGAGCACCAGCAAACCACCAAAAAAACAACAGAACACCACCGGACAAACATGCTGTCCTCCATGTATAGGCGGGATTTAAAGACATAGCCAAAATGCCTCTGCCCGTGTCGGCGGAATTCAAGACCATGGCCAAAATGCATCCGCCTAGCCAGAATGCCTTCCCCATGTACAGGCGGTTCAGCGGTATGCAGAGACACGACCAACATGTTTGTCCCCAGTACACTGGCGGTCGTAGTTTGGGGGGTTACGGCATAGGGTTTGGGAAGGTGTGGTTTAAACCCGGGTTGGTTTTTGTCGAGGGCCAACATTGTTGTATGACAAGGTTTGCTTTCTCAAGCTAAGGACGATCTTGCTGAAGCGGTACAAGCTCGTCACATTGCACGAGCAGCGAACTCAACAGCAGCCAGTAGAAGTGTTTGCTAGGAGCCGTTGGGAATCGAGCTGTTTCTGTGTCCCGGAGCGACATGACTACGAGTTTAATAGGTTCGTGAATTGCTGGCTCCACACTCCGACAACTTGGACACGTCCTCGATGCCAGCGACTTCTCCGGCGGAGGTGTGCAGGGAATTGTCGGACGGGACCATGAACGGGTTGCAGATTACTCTTGCAGCCTGAATGTTTGCAGCAGGTGTTGAAGGAGATGAAGCTGATCGAATAGATCCCGCCGTTTGCGATCCTCTTTGCCCCGTGGCAGAAGTCCCAGAAATTTAGTTTTTTGCGACGGCTCTGGTAGTGGTAATATCGCATCCGGTCGCTTTCCTGATGTATGGGCCTGGCTTTGTGGCTCTCAGCTCAGGCCATGCCGGCTTGAACAGTCCCGGACAGTGCCCTCATCTGGAAGCCTGCACGGCCCAACAGTTTTAGAAGTCTGTGCCTTAGACAGGCCGACTGAAAGCCCCGAAAGCTTTCGTTGCGGGACGTCCACTCGCCGAGGTAAGCCCTAGAAAAAGATGGTGGAACTTTCGATAACTCGCCCAACGACTTCCCGCCCCAACTCTTTAAGTGAGCACCTTGCTCAACATGTTCATACCGCAGCAAATTTGCTGACATGCCTCAGAAGCCAGACTCGCGCCTCGACGCGTGGAGGTTTCCCGAGAAAGGGTTCCATTGGTGCAATGTACCTTACAACGAGCACTGGTGTCATCAGAGACTTCCTTAGCTTGAAGCTAGGGTTCTCAAAGAGCTCTGTGAGCGGAGGAGTACAAGTCCTATTCAGCTCTGGGCCTGCCCAACGTGTCTTTGAAGATGCTCTTCAAGGCTCGGACCCGTGAGCAAACAACAAGTCGTGCCGTGCGGAAGCCACGGAAGCCTGCAGATGGTTGTGGTGTCGATCGCCTTGGCAGTCATGCTGTACGGCACCATAAAGGCGCTGATGGGCGTGCCTGGCATGTGCTGATGGGTCGCTCAGGCTATGCACGGCTTGTTGAGCAAACTGTGTCGTGTTTACATCACTCGAGGGGAGCACGTGAGGGAGCACACAGTCTCGGCTTCGTGCTACACATTTCCTGGTGTGACTGTTACACTGCTACTGGGTGCGCCCAAACAGTCTTTCGCCGGGGGCGAAGGGACCCCTGCATGCCGATCCAGACCTCTCAGGAGTTTGGGCTTGGAGAGTCGGAGCAGCTTCTTGTGCCCTTTGAGCTCTGCCGGGGTGTAAAGGGAAGTTGGTTTCGGGTTTCGGAGCTCCTAACTGGGTCCTACAACTTGTGCAATTCCGATGCTTCCTTTTATCCCGGACGACAAAGGTGTCAATTGCAAAGCGACAGGCGAGCTGCTCTCCTATGAGTTTAAGCCAGTTGAACACTCGGATCGGTGTGGCTGACCCTGTAGAAACCATATCGGCCATATCGGCGAGCCGATCCAGTGAAAGGCCGTTCATTATTCGGCAGGAGGCGGTATCAACGAAATGTCTCTCACGCTACATGCCACACTGGCTCCGCACTCCTGCCAGCTGCCGTCAAAGAGCTTATGGAGATCATCAGAAAGATGACCAATTGCGTCATCCTCAGTACATGCACAAGCCGAGCACTCGAGATACAAGATTCCTTGTTGTGCATCTTTGGCTGTGGTTCTAATTGCAACTTCCGCACTGTCCAGATGCGAGAAGCATCACGCCGCCCGGCGGCGCACTCGGAACACCTTGGCATACCTCAGCCCAGCCAAACATCATCGGTGGCCATAATTCCAGCGGGCCGATCACTCCTCCAATTTGACTCATCCTCTCGGTCTCAGGTTCAGACAACTTCCCCGACATACCTGGAGACACGGCTGAGTCCTGCAATCTGGGAAGCCAGTTTCCTGCTCGTGCGCCATGGAGGACTTAAGATACCGAAGCTGAAGATCCCGGACATCCCAGGGATTAGTCCGGAGCTCACTTCAGATAGCCTGAACGTATTTCCCTAGAGGCGCAGTCTGAATGAAGCATGTATTGCTGTTCTTGAGCATGGAATCTCTTGGCGGTGTACCGGTTTACTGAGGTCCACCGAAGCTTAGCCTAGGCGCCTGGAGCCTGCTTATTTCCCTCGCGCTATTCTGTTTTTGTCGTCTTTGCTTCGCAGTACATGCTATATGCGTTTTGGATGCCGTACCGCATGTGTCATGGTCTTTGTGATAGCAGGCTCGGCTGCCAAGATGCTGGGCGTCTTGGTGCAATTGAGTTAGTTCAAGCGCGGCGCACCGCTCGCACAAACAATGATGCCGTACTGGTCTCGGCTGTCATGTTTATTGAGGAGAGGGAGCGGCGGCGCTGACGGCACCGCTGGCAATTCTTGCTGCCGGTTTCCCAGAGTCTGAAAGTCAGCATACTCCCTTGAAATATCCGGTACTCGATGATTGCCGAGGCCATTGCATTGCTCAACAGGTACCGTATCTTCAAGGCGAGGCTGTGGCCACCACTCTCAGGCTGGGCAAAGGGCCACGCACGCGAGGAGCTTTGTCTGAAGTAGCGGTCATGTAGAAAAGAACGACAAGCCTGAGCCCTAAGGGACAACGTCAGCTCGCGGTTTCGATGCCCTTACTAGAAAGTGCTAGCTCCTGCCTCAGGCCTTCCGGGTTTGCGAAATGGCCTGTACCGTCTGCCTTACCGCGGTTTCAAGGGCTCCATCCTCAGCCTCGTAGCCTCGTTTCGTCTTCTGCTGTGAGAAGCCACAATCTGCGATTCGTACTGGCAAACGTAGGCTTCCCGCGTGTGTTTCGGACGGCGCGTCGCTCGCTGAACCGCAGATCAGTTGAGGTGTGTTTTCGCACTTGCCCTACTTCGACCAGCTCTACAATGCAGGTGGGCTGACGATTTTCAGGGAATCTGAAGAGACCCTCTCGTGCAGTCGGCCGTACATCTCCTCTCTCGCATGTATACTTCGGTGGCATGACGTCGGACAGGAATCATCTTGCTATCGTAAAGAGCTTGAAGAAATGCGAAACAGCAAACGTAATCATGATTTGTTACTGCACGATTCAATCACACCAGTTTTTGTAGACGCTGAGCTTTTTGCCTTCTGTGGCAGGAGGTCGTGTCGCCCTCGGTGCTGCTGCCTGCGTGATGGAGTTCTCAAATTGCCTGGTTTGTCGCACAACTGGGTGTTACATGGCTTCAGGCAAGCTGCCCATTCTAGGCTTGCCCAAAGCCACGCTGAATCCAGGCGGGCTCAAGCACCAACGAGGCTGAAATCTTCCGCACGGTTGCAGTGGCGAGGCAAACAGCCTATGGTGCCGGCTCGTCGACCGCCCAGCAGCATGTACACCTCCCCAACCATTTACGGTGATGTGTCGAGCTCGTCTGAACTCGGGTCAGCTAGGTTTCTCATCCGTCTGCATCTCATGACCACGATCACCTGTGACTGGGAGGCATCAACAAGCCGAGAATCGAGGGTGCTGCAGGCACGTTGCGGGGTCGGGTGTCGGCATGTTGCTACAGATGCCTAGTCTCAAGTTGGCGTGCGACAGTTGCATCTGATCAAGCCGCGACACATTGAAAGCAAGGGCGTGTTGCATCCAATTCTAGGCCGATGCGTTAGAAAGATGCACTTTAACTCAAGCCGCCAGATGATCGAAATTCAGCAAGCTCTGCTTGAAAGATCCTCCTGGTCGCAACACTTTTAGATCGAGATCCGACAACCTAGTCGTGATCGGGACCTGCCCTCGGTGCAGCTGTGGACTATGACACGGTCATGAAAGAGTACGACTTCTCCCATGGTGTCCGGACCCTTACAGCTTCTTTAGGATCGAGCACCTGCTGCATCGCCCTCACATCGTGTAGTTCCGGAGCAAGACTATAAACGAGACTCCACGCACAGTGCCACTCTGATTTGCGAAAGGTCAACCTTGGAAAGAGCGTGCTGGTGCCCTCCATCATCCTGAACCTTTCTATGCAGTTCAAGCGGCTTCTTGGACTGCCCTTCAGCACAGTGGGTCTGCAACGTCTTAGCTGGGTGTGCTTCTTCCGCTTGCCCAGGTTCAAGGAGATGATACCATTTATGGGGCCTCCGACCGTTCGGAACCAAGGGAACTGCAGATGTCGGACCTGGGCTGGGCTGCCCGCAGCAAAGTCTTTGGATACCACAGATAGCCTAGGTGAAAGAAATGTTTGGGACGGAGAGCCTCATGAAGAAGCTGACGCGAGCTCTGGTGAAAGGACTCTTGCTTGAGCTGTGAAGAACCTGGGGCCTGAGATGTCTCCTGACTGTTGCATCCCTTGACCCTTTGGATCGTGTCATGCAGGAGCTATGGCTTACGGAGCCTACAAGGCAACGGGCTTCGTTGCCGAGGTGCATTGCCTCCGAGCCCAATGCCTCGACTTGCGCGGCGAACGGATCTTTCAGTCAATGAGTGTTCTGCTTTCTGTGTGCAAGAGTGAGAAAGCATAGCTGCCGACAATGCCACCGGCAGGGAACTTGCCGGTGGCCTTCAGCATCACTGGCTGTCGTGTCCTCAGGCGACGACTCATTTCAGTCTTTTCAAGCCCGGCCTATTGGAGCAATCAGATGAGATCAATCCGCAGCGAAGTGCCCATTGTTAAGGGACCCCAAGCTTCGAGCTTCACACTGTTCGGTCCTTACCAGATGCTGCAAAACTTTCCATCTTTTCGGGTGAAGAGGCGCGAGAGGTGCGAGAGAGCTGCTGGGCGAGAGCTGACCGCTTCGATTCAACCTGAGCAGGATATGTAGTGGTGAGTCGCTTGCTGATCAGAATTGCTGTTGCCGTGTCGTGGTGGTTACCGCCGGTGATGACCAGGCCAGAACATAGGCTTGTGCTCGAGCAGTTCTCTGGGACAGGCGCAGCAGATCCAGACTTGTCGATGGCCGCATTGCTTGTGTTGGCATCAGTTCCTAAGCCCGAAGCGATAACCCTGGATGAGAGATGGCCAGGTTTCATGCATGTTGGTGTAGGCTCTTGATACATGTCACGTGCAGAAATGTGGTTGGTTGCTCTTCAGGCTTTAACGGACATCATGAAAGTTATCTGGGTGAGAGGCCGGCGCATTCCGGATTACCGGACCGAAGTGTGTACCCCTTCAGTCCACCAAGGCCCGCGAAGACCTCCCCAGTCATCCAGGCAGGCTCTGTGCCTGCAAGACCAGATGCATTGCTTCAGGAGCATTGTGTGCTACGGGTTTCCGCAGTGAGTGGAAGCCGTATGGCACAGGCTGCAATGCTGGAAGAGGTGGTGGGCCTCGTACGAACCTTACAAGACCGTACAGCAGACGCATGCAGACAGCGCGCATGACAGTCTTTGCCCCCGCCGTGACTTACACTATCCGCGACCGGTGTCTGGTGTTCGGGAAATCGTGAAGGCATCGCAGCGGTCTGATGCTCGCTCCCCGGCCCCTGGTACCCGGCTACAAACAAAAGAAGACAACCTATAAATACAAAGCGACGACTCGACGAGAAGTGTCGTCACCTACCACTGGCCCTGACGTGGGGTCGGTCTCCGGAAGTCCGGCCAACCTTGACTGCTCGTCTGTCGATCCCGAGAGTGCCACGCAGTGTTGAAGCTCCTCGGTCCTGACTCCTGGCCACTGCAACACGCATTTTAAGGCATTACCTCCGTGGCAGTTCTTTCTGGAGCAGAGCACCCTTTGTGACGAAGGCTCGGCAGGTCTACTTGGGTATGCAGAGACCTTCGCTCTGCAGCAAGATCGTGCCATTTTCAATACCCGTCTCGCTACAAGTAGCACCCATGCCAAGTGCTTGCGTTTCCTTCTGTGGCACGGTTCACACGTTGTGGCAGGATGCTCGAAGAGTCGAAGAAGGGTGGACGGCTCAAGCAAGGATTGCTGTCCAATTGTGGCTTCAGGGTACTTCAGGGTTAGCAGTTAGGAATTCGGAGTGCAGCTTCTTGAACTCGTCAATACTCCGTCTGTCGGATTTGTTTGTGCTTTGGGAAAAGACCTCGCAAGGGTTGCCTGCAGGGCACAGCGCGCTCAAAATTTGCCATTTTGAGTTTTGAACTGTGTTGACGTATTTGGGGAGATGAACTTGCGGCCTGCCCCACCTTGTGCTGGCCATTGGAATTGGCCTTCGGTATGAAGTGCTGAAGTTCAAGTTGCCTTGGAGGCTGTTGTAACATGTTGGTTGTTTTGTCAAATTGAAGGCGGAATGGGCATTTAGATGCTAGTTCACGATTTCGCCAAGATTTGAGTCCCGGAACATGGAGAGGGGGTGAAAGGATGGCGGTCAGTTGACTTTTTTGCTGTTCTCAGCGACTTGCTTGGCCTTCTTCAGTGTCGACCTTGTAGCCGGCGAACGCAGCTGAAAGTGCCCAACATGCTCAGCACAAACCACTAACATCTTCTTCGCTCAGGTGCAGCTGTACAACTTCTTGTAAGCAAGGCCTTCCGTGAAGTGAGGAATGCATTCTGCTCGGCCGGCTTCAACTTTTGTGTGCGCCAGTGGCAAACAGAAGTTGAAAGCTGTGAGAGCAAGAGCCTTCTTGAACACCGAGAGGGTCCCCGTAAATCCTCGCTCAAGCAGAAGCCGTTGGCTCGTTGACCCAGTGACGGATCAATTCGCGCGGTGCTGTAATTCAAGCATATTCCTAGAACGATGTGTGCAATCTGTCTCGCTTGATTGGTCTGACCTGGGTGTGATCACCGTGTTGGAAAGGTTGATGACGCGCCCTTTAACTGCGTGCGTGGTTGACCAAAACTACAGGTTTGCTGCTGAAGTTGATGCGTTCAATGTCATTTGCGGAAAGAAGTAGTTAATACCATTGAAAGCAAGAGGTCCCCAAGACTTGTGCTTGCAGGCACCTGCCACTCCTTGCTTAATGGAGATGGGCAGCTCAGGGCAAGCAGGATGCACTGAACCTAGAACATATCTGGAAAACCATGCCAGGAGAAGGCGTGTCGCCGAAGAACGGCTTAGAACAGGCAGAGACGATGCAAACAACTGCCACATGGTAGTTAAGCCGAAGGATGCAGTGCCAAGCCAAGCGAGACTGCATTTAGGGACGATCCATTCAAAGCGATTTCATTACATGTAACTAGCATAGCTGGTTAGGGCATGATCTGGGACCGTTGTCTTGACTCTGGAAGATTTTGTCATCGATTTCCATCGCTCGTTGGGTCAGTACCGTGCGTTGCATTGACCAAGCTGCTGCCGCCTTTCGCTGTTGCTGCTGCTGTCGACACCATGTTTCGGCGGTGGAGAGTTCGATCTATGTGGTGCAACACTAGTAACGCATGCATTTGAATATTACCGACATGTATGTTGCAATCAGATCTGTCAGTTTGGCATAGCAGCCAAGCCATGCCCGAAACAGTATGCGCCAAACGACAAGCCAGAGAGGCAAAGCCCGCCATCGAGCAGTGTTGTGGCATATAGGCCTTGCTCCGGACGTGATATGGCTCAAAGCTGTCATCTGGGCCAGAAGGCCGTTCTACATTTGGTCATGAGTGCAGTTCTCGTGCGAATTAAAGCTTTACTCAAGACGTTCGGCATTGCAGCAAATCACCATGCTGTGGTGACATGCCCTCGCCGAAAAATGGTGTTAAGAAGATCACAGTACAAGGTTGTCTCTCTTCTTGGAACTGTAACAACATTCACGATCTTGCACGGCCAAAAGGCCTGCGCTGTAATCAACCTACAGGTGGTTGTTTCAAAACAGGAAGACATGCCAACGCGGCTGATCATCGTTGCCATAGACTCCGAGTGACCCTGCTACATCATGTAAAGCACCTGCACTTAATTAGGTTAAGCTTTGCATGCCATGGTTCTGTCGGGCTCTTCAGCTGCAGTAGCGAGCTTGAAGCGTTCCGAAAATTGTGTCGGAGTGCCCAAGGGCGAGCAGGCAGACGCCGTGATGGAGAGGACCAGCTTACTGAGAGGATGCCATATTGCGCTACTCTGAAGCCTGTTCTGTGGCAGTATTTCGCTCGCTGTTGTTGCAACCGCCGGACAAACCAACCATCTCAATCAAACGCTCCCAGTACATACTGGTATGCCGGTATTCAGCTGCGAGCTTGGCAGAAGACGTGCTTCGCGCGCACTTCGTACGCAGGATGAGGAGTCGTGGAGCGAAGGCTCGGGAGTCTTGTCGTGCCAAGACTCATGCATGGCACGGATGACTCAGCTAGCACGGGACAAGCACGGCATGAGTTTCTTTGTCAAGACTGCTTGCGATTGTTTCACTTTGCACACGCTCGCAGAAGAAGAGCCTTACGCCTTACTGAGAGGTGAGCCCAGTGAACGGCAGTCCAGAGTCGCCCCCAAGCAGGCCAGAGTGCTGGAGCTCGGATCTGCCGTGCTCATTCAGCAACATGTAAATTGTGTGATTTATACTCATGATTCTACTCATGATTCAGTCTCTGCTCGCAAGGGGCCAGGGAATGCGCTGGTTTTTGATTGCCTTCTAGAGGCTGGTTCCGGACAAACATCACAAAATGTGCGCTTGGGTCGGAAAGGAGGGTGAACCGGGGCGCACACCACAAGACACGACAGCTTCAATGACTCTATGCCTCGAATTCGAGCGATTCCGGTCCTCAGTGGAATGTTTGTATTTCGGTGTCTTATGCCCGAGCGAATATCCACAAACGATATTAGTATACACGTTTCGTCATCTTTGTGTATTGCGAGATTTGATAAACATGCAAAGGCAGAGCGAAAGGCTTGCCATTTCTGATACGTGGCTGGGTGTCAGCTTGTGTTGCAGGGCGAGCGCAGGAAGAAGACCGCATCTCCGCTGGTTCCTTCGATGATGTTTTTCCGTCCTGTCCAGCAGTTTTTCCATAATGGGATCAAATGCCTGCATCATCCTGCATCCCTAACATCCAAGGAAGATGACGACAGGAACGAGGACAGACCAGATTGCATGTCATCCAGTGACCAGCGCAAGGAGTACGGATGTGTAGATGAAATTGGGCATTTGCACCTGTGTACAGCTAGAGCCTCAAGACTGGAATCGAGAGCATGTTTCTGGATGTGGTGTTGGAGTTTTGTGCGCCGACTTTGTTGCTGATGACTGGGACATAATGTCTAGCTGTGCTTGCACGCATTTTAGAAGTCCTGAACACCGTGTCATTGCGCATGTCCTTTCTTGGGGCTATTTACATGAGTGGGCATTCAGAAGCTCCATGCATGGAGATGACGCGGTGCATACAGCCACTCTTTGCACAGCTGCGCCTTCCTTCGAAACTGCTGAGCAGGCAGACTCCAACACACAGACTGCTTCGCAGCAGTACCAGGCCCGTGACAGAACGTCCACCCACGAGCCATCTTGTTTATTTGGCCAGCCAGGCACTTCTGCAGATGCTCAGGAGAGAGCAGGAGGCCGGATGATCGGGATGACATGGGCGGTCATCTGCAAAGTGCCTGCTGTGTGTCTCTGTGTGTGTGTGTGTGTGCGCCTAATGCCTCGAAAGGCAGCTGACAGCCAGCTTCGAAATCTTCTGCAAGAGGTGCTGTCAGCATGAAGTGACACAAGCTGCGGCAGTTGACCCTTTGTTTGCTTTTTGTCGAGTTGGTGTTCTCTTATCCTGTTGCGCGGAGCTGATTTACAACAGAGTGGCAGGGAAGTCGGTTAGCCTTGCATGAGCCGCCTCAAGTTCCTTCTGTTTAGACATCCGAGTTTGTGAGCGGAGGCAGCTCGAAAGCAGAATCAGCTTCACGAGCTGGGTGGTGAAGGTGCCGTAGCCCTGTCGAGCAGTGCGGTGGGAAACTTGGCATTTTTTTGCACCGGGACACTCTCACGTCGAGGTGCGATCCTCAACATGCCCGAGGTGGGCCGGTTGCCACCCGTGTAGGGACCACCTTCATGACTTCGTTACCGTGGCCAAAAGCCACGTTGGACCTGAAAACGGGTGCCTTTGGCAGGTGTCCAAGCTTCCCACCATGGAAGGCAACACACGGAGCTAGACTTTTCCGCGATTGGTGCGTTGCTGCCTCCGTCGACTAGCTGCGAAAGTGTGGACTGGTTTCTGCCAGGTTTGGCCACTGCTCTGCTCTCATGGGCGGAAGGAGGCCTGGGATTTCAGAGCCGAGAGGGTGCTTGATAGAGTACTTCATAAACAACGACAGCGATGCTTCGCGTCGCTGGGCTGAGTCCATGCGCTGTCAGGATCCAAGACAAGCCACCTGACGTCAGCGGCTGGACACCTACGTCCTACGTGCACTCTGCAGTCGTTTTCAATTTGCTGGATTTGCTGGCATCAGAAGCACCACAATGCGCTATGGGCTTCGGGTTTGCGAAGAGCGAGCATGCCGTAGCATTTCTGCTCCAGCGGAGGACATGCATTGTTAGTGATTCAATGTTGTGTGACGTGATGTGGCAGGCTCGTTTGAGCTCAGAAGTAAACAGTGGTGTACC
The DNA here is from genome assembly GCA_905221635.1 of Symbiodinium sp. CCMP2456. Classification (NCBI taxonomy): domain Eukaryota; class Dinophyceae; order Suessiales; family Symbiodiniaceae; genus Symbiodinium; species Symbiodinium sp. CCMP2456. The sequence goes on along the minus strand of CAJNDV010014747.1, from coordinate 45,386 downwards.
AGGCTTAGCATTCGGGCTTGTTCTGAACGAAGCTCTCTCTCTCGAACCCAAGACACGCAATGGCTGTTTGGAAGCCGGACGTGCTTTGCGATGGCGTGCTGGCAGCTTCGCGGCACAGAAGACATGGGCATACTCACACTTCGGAGATTAGCGAGATGTGTTGAGGACCTGGATTGTGGGAAAAAACTGAGAAGTCATGATGACTCTGTTGCAGCCAAAGGCCTCTGCCCGTATGCAGTGGCTCGTGGAGAACCGTGGGCTGAATGCAGAAGTCTCTTTGGCACGAACAAGTTTTAGGATTTTGGGTTGTCCGTTCTGGCTTTTCTGCCTTTGCTTCTGCGCACATCGCTTCGAGGCTGCACAGGCACGCGTCATGAGTGCGCCTCGGGCCGGACTTGGGATACAATTTGTGGCTGTTGTTTGACGTGGGATGGCACGTTTTAAGCATTTATCCCGCATCCAAGCGCTTGAGGAGTTTCCTGCCAGCTTTGGAGCTGGCCGACGGTGGAACCCTGACGAGAGTTGTGCCGGTGTGCGCGCCGAGGCCTGTGCCAGGTCCGTAGATGTTTTACAACAAGGCGTCGACAGTTGGAGCGTTGCTACATCCCGAAGGATCGAGCCCGATGGCTGGCACAGAACCAGGGCATGAGCGAGGTCGACGCGCAGAGGAAAGTGATGGAGGAGTTTCCGCAGCTTTTCATCTTGACTCAGGAGCCTGCGCAGGAAGCAGGGGCTCCGCAGACAACTTCTGGGACAAGATCCCCAAGATTGGGGTATGCCCGTGGCCAGGGGGAGCTGCAAGGCAGTCCCGAGGTAAACCCTCCCAGCTGGCCAAGTTCTGTAAAGGTTCTCAGCACAGCTTCATGCTATGATGTGGTGGATCAGATCTACAAGGAAATGGCTCCGCTGGACAGCCAGTTCTCCAGCAGCAGGTACGCCTTGCTCTTTGAGGCATCGCCCAAAATGCACGACGTGGATGTCCGAGTTGGGTTTTACACCTCCGTCTACGGCTTGGGGAGAAAACCCTCGGATACGAAGATCCGCTCTGTCACGTCCACCAACGAGACGCCTCATCCAGAGCTCGGGCCCCTGCCTCAGCGGTTTGAACCGAGCCCGAGCCCAATCCTTTTCGATCCACTTTGCCGAGCTCGGAAGTCTTCAATTGCCTATCTGCTTCAGGTCCTTGCAGAACTTCTGGCGGAGCCTCGGCTTCACAGCTGGCCCACCGGCACCTGGCTGGCGTCTACTGGGCCCAAAAGTTTCTTCTTTTCTGTGCCAAGGCTAGGCGGCTAGGCTGGGGATGGCTCAGCTGGCTTGGCTTTCTGGGCTCGGCTTGAGTACGGCTTGGCTGATACTGCGGCCCTCGGAACATGGTGCAAGCGAAGACATGTCTCAAAACAGTTGGAAACAACGTCCAAGTCCCAATCCACCAACTAGCCAGTCTAGGTGCGCTCAATGCCCACTTGACTTAAGCCCACCCAAACTGAGCCAAGCCGAACCTAGTGAAAATTTGAGAGAATCCCCTCTGCGGTGTCTACTCGTAGTTGCTGTCTGCCTCTCAGAGGGATCTGAGGAGTGCCGAAAACTTTCAGAGCAACTGCCATCCGACCTACACTTGCGGCGGGCGTGGTGGCATGCTCTGGGCCGTCTCGCAGGCTGCACCGCTACGGCGTGTTGTCGTGGACGACAACCTTTGCCTTTCGTACCTAAGCCGACAACAGCCTGCCACCTTGAAGCAAAGCTTCGGCTATGCTCCTTCGTTGCTGGATCTTAGGTACTTTCGCCTCCCTCCTGAGGGCGTGAAGGCGAGTGATCCTCGGCATATGACTATAAACTGCACTGCTTGCTTGCATTGGGGTGAGCATTCCGAGCCTGTGCCCTGCCTTCAGAACGTCTCAACCTCTTGCCACTTTTTTCAACACAAGTCTGCAACATGGCGCACTCCATGTCGAGGATCCCCGCTATCCGAAGCAAGGAGCCTGCCTTGAGTACGATACTCGGCCTGGCTCGGGCTTGATCAAGGTCGACTGTGAGTCACGGCTAGCCCAGGATGGATGGGTGAAGCTCGGGTATCGGGATCCAGTTGCAGACTTCGCCAGCCGAACCCTGAGTTCGTGGGGCTGTTTTAGTCTGATCGCTTCCAGTGTCCGTTGGACAGTCCAGCTACAATGAAAGGCGGCGGTTTCATGGCCAACGTGGAGGTTAGGGGGACGGTGAGCTTCGGCTCCCAGCAGCAGTTCTTTGCGCGAAACTGCTCTGCCAAATCCTGGGATGGAGGCGTGTCCTCAAAGGACAAGGATGGCCGTGTTTGCTTCCCCTGATGCCGTTGCAGGGGCTTGGAGCTGTGTCTTCGTTGGGTGCTCTGGTGCTCCCCATCGCGAGCAAGTGGAGGTGCGCAGTTTCCTCTTTGTCGTTGGGCAGCCCTACAAGCTCAGTCAGTACATGCGATCCAGGCCGCATCGAAATGCCCCATCTACACCAGTGTTGCCACCTCGCAGGCGCAGTGTTCTTGTGTCTGAATGTCATGACCAACTACTGGCTTTGCTACACTTGCGAGATGTGACTGGAAAGTTGTTCGTATACTTATTCCTCTGAGACGGGCATTTGAAGGTTCAGAGCGTTAAAGTCATGTGAGTTGTCCGTGCACAGTGTGCACAACGATGTAGTGAATGTCAGCAGTTTAGACATCATGGGCGTCGCATTGAGGTGATTGCAGAGAAGCCCTTCATCATCAGGGAGAGTCTCGATGGAAGTCCAGCTCAGAGTGCAGCTTTTGCACGTCCTTGTGCTTGGATGCCGTCCATAGCATCGAATCGGCGAGCACTTCACCAGGACCGACGGTCGCTACAAAATGGTGGTTCCCTCTGCCATGACTGGTCGGAGCGGCACAAACTTCGAGGTTGTGGAGGCCCGGCCAACGCAACATCCTTATCGTGGAAGCACCGCCACACCTTTGGGCCTGCATCAGGCTAAAGGGTAAGAAACCGTGCAAGAGCTGGTAATCCGACATGTTGAGGGTGTGCCGCTAGCGGATGGTCTGCCTTGCAGAGGAGGAAATCCGAGACTTCAGCGCAGTCTACGTGGCCCAGCCGTCGAAGCTTGCTGCTGCAGGTACTCGTACGCCGTTGCTGTGGAGTAACACTATTGCCTTCTCGTCTCGTCTTTACACAGTGGACAAGACAGGTCGCATCGTGTTCATGTCGTTGTATTCCATCCTCAGTGTATACCGCCGGTTTTGGCAAGATTTCTGCTTGCGAGGAACGGTGCTGCCGAAATCAATAAGAAATTGGCGGAGGGGAAGGATGTTGCTGCCTGACAGCACGAGAAAGCAAGATGACCCATAGTCCCAGTTTCCATGAGACGTAAAGCTTCTAGTTTCAACTTGCATCAATCGAGAATGGCAGCAGTACCTTCGAAAAGGTCTTTGCTCCAGGCATCTACAAGCTCGACGAGACGATACATGTACAAAGGAGTGGCCAGGCAGTTTGCAACAGTCTACAACATCTTTGACCGCTTTTGTGCCACAGCCGTCTGTGCGGATGTGCGCTGATCCCCTTGAAAGGTGCTGCTGGCTCTGGGCTTTGCCACCCTTGTGGCTCCGACGGATTCACCTTGCATCGTCGTAGCATGGCGAAATCTGCTTGTCTCTCATGAGCATCATCATCCGGTTGTGATGACTCTGCATGCATCGCCCAGGTGAAGGATGACGCGGTAGGTGTGCGCATCTCGGGAATAATGCTGGAGGCCGGAGATTGTGCCTTCCTTCAAGTTTGCCCGAAGTGCTGGGCATCCAACTTCGCTTTAGTGCTGCGCGGTCTGCAGCATCTTTGTGACAAAGCCTAAGACTTCACGTCGCGACGACATCCCCCAAAGCAGCCGAAGGCAGCACGTACAGTGCCGTGCATGCCTTGAGGCTCCTTACCGTCCGTTGGAAGCAGTGTCAGCTGAAAGCACTTCAACAGGACCGAAGGCAGGCGGACGGAATTGATTGCTGAGCTGTTCCTAGTTCCTAGGAGGAGGCATGCTCGGAGGTAAGCATCAGTGGTAAGTACCATGTCGTCGTGAGTCGTTTGTGGCTGTGCGGGAGGCACTGCTTCAGTGGGGCTGCGGCAGGGATGCGCGAAGCGACTCGGCATGCATGTAGGCATCCATGCATGTATGCATCCATCCGTCCACGTGCGCAAAATGCATGCATAGATACTTCCGGATGCATCTAAAGAGCTCGCCTGTCAGTCTGCAGTACCCCTTGGCGGGGGGTCACGGCGGGTGAAACTGGAAAGACATGAATAGGGCGTGAACAGGGCCCAGGAAATCGGAAAACATCAAGAGAATGATATCGGGATGGGGGGTGGGACCTTCAGCCCCCATCGGCTCCAAATTGGCCCTGAAGAATGAGTTTTTTGAAATCCTACATGCCCAGTCCTTAAGTGTCCTTGATTGGGGCTGATGGATCCTTCAAGGCCCATCGATCGGTTGGGGCTGTGGCTTCTTCAGGGTCCCTGGGTGTGGCTGAAGGATCCTTCAAGGCCCATCGATCGGGGCTGAAGGATTTTGGAAATCCTTCAGGCCCATCGGGTGGCTTCTTCAGGGGTCCTGGCTGGGGCTGAAGGCCCGTCGATTGGGGCTGAAGGATTTGCGGAAATCCTTCAAGCCCATTGGGTGGCTCCTTCGAAGGATTTTTGGAGATCCTTCAAGCCCAGGTCCTTGAGGGTCATTGTCACGGAACCTGAAGGATGTGTTGGATCCTTCAGATTCATTGCCCATGTCTGGGGTCCTTCCGCGTCGTGGGGCGAGACCGGAGGATGCTGCAGCGCCCTTTCAACGCCAACGGCCAGATTTTTCTGGGTTTCTGGATAGAGGCTGAAGGATTTTTTGAGGAGGGCTTTCTTTGATTCGGGAGAAAGGGGCACCTTGTTATACGCCCACATGGGAGAGGTAGCGACGCACAGCTCTAACCTTGCGGGCAAAGGAGAGGGGTAACGGGAAGGTAGTTTCGGTCAGCTTATCTGAAACTGATTTTGTTTCAGTGGTCGCCAAGGGATGTGTTGAATCAAAACCACCAACAAAAGAAATTGAGGGTTCGATGTCTGAAGTTTAGCGAAATGACGGGCTCGATATCTGATTTGGGGGATTCTGGGCGTCTCTAATAATTAGGGCTCACTAGCCCTTAATTACGGCTTCGAAAGGGCTCTGTAGGCGCCTGGGAGCTGAATACGGGCTCTATTATGGGCTCTATCAGAATTTATCAGTAGTGGAGCAGGGCCATGTGAGAACTCTGAGCGGGCCATGCCAGATGCGCCAAGGCCATAGACTCAATTCCCCCCATTGCTTCTTCATGCATCGTACCTTTTGAATCCTGAGGGGCTGATCTTGGAGCCCTTTCAGTTCAAGAAACTTGGGCTGACAAATCCGAGGTGCCCCCAAGCCCGGATAAATGTTTTTCATGATGAAAAACACCTGCTTCCAAACTAAAAGATCGAGGGCACCCTCACCTGAAAATAACTGTTTCTTAAGTGGCGCAGTCGCTGTCGCTGGACAACGACGACGCCGACGATGGCGACGACTTCTTCTTCTACTACTACTACGACAACAACAACAACTACTACTACCACTACGACTACTACCACTACCACTACCACTACCAGTACTACCACCACTACTACTACTACTACTACTACTACTACTACTAGTAGTAGTAGTACTACTACTACTACTACTACTACTACTACTGCTACTGCTACTACTACTGCTACTGTCCCTAGTGCTCCTCCATATCCTCCCAGTGCTCCTGGTATAATCTGTAGTACGGAGAAACACGAACAACTGTCAATTGACCCTTTTCCAGAATACCACTCCCGTTCGGTGAACACTTCTCTTCTGTGGACGCGGGAACGACAAAGAAGCGTTTTCTGGCCCACAGACAACGGCTCCCAGAAACGGGAGCAGGCCGCATCGGATGCCCGGAGGCGGCACTGCGGCAGATTCTGCTGTGCGAAACTTAAATAACAATCGAAGTCCAGACCCTGGTTTTCAGGAGCCCACCTTGCTGTAGAAGTTGGACCAGACCACTGAAATCTGGTCAAAGTTCGACCTCTGCCAGCAGAGACCCTCGTTGCACAGCTTCAGTGATGAGGATCAGGCGCGGGTGCGCTAGTTTAGAGCTCGCCAAGAGGCTCCTATACGGATCCAGGAAACCAGTAGAACCATGTAGGTAGCCGCAGAATTATTCTGAAAGTTAAGGCCGAATTGCGCCAGATGCCGGCAGCTCGTGTCGTCTCTGCTAGTCTCTGGAAAACACGGTACCCCCTGAGACTCATGCAGTGCTGCCATCGCGCTGGCGATAGCTTCTTGCCTTGGTAGTGGGGCGAAAAAAACAACAAGAGCACGCTTTGCGCTGAGGGCTGAGGGTGTACGGTTAAGGGTTTAGGGTTACAAGACAGCTGCATGACATGTAAACACTAAACCCTAAACCCTTAAACCCTAAACCTAAACCCTAAATTCCTCACCCTAAACCCTAAACCCTAAACTCTAAAACCTAAACCCTAAACCCTAAACAGTGAAACAGGGTCTGAAGCTTCACAGGCAAGACCACGGCTCGAAAGGTTGATGTTCACTGTCAGGAGCCAAGAAGCAAGACTATGGGGGGGGGGGGGGGGGGGG